>JAUCBJ010007022.1:0-62017 GCA_032718475.1 Nemertoderma westbladi | reverse complement strand
TAAACTCACTATCTTTAGGGCAGGGACCATAATTAAACACTACTCCTCCTAAACCTACTCGGGTTACACTAAAAATATTCCCTCTCTATCTATCCCCTCCCTCCCAACCGGAGGGGGGTTGAGACTAAACTGAAAAACTAATATAAAAATCTAAAGAAAGGCTGAAATAATCAACTAAAGTGACTTAAAAAATCACTTATTCTATCTAATTCTCTCTTTTGGGCACCAAACCCCCAAAATCTAAAAATTTTAACTCAAATTAAAAAAATTTAAGTAGGGAATATTTCTTTAAAAACAATCCCTCACCGGTCTTGAATTTTAAATTTTAAATAAATTTTTATATCTCATTATTATAAAAAAAAAAATGCAACTTAATGAGGTTTGCCCCTCACACTTAATTTAAAAAAAATATGTGAGAGGAAGAAAATTCAATCTTTAAGAAATTTTCTCTAAAGCAATCTAAATTGCGCAATGACTAAACTCACTATCTTTAGGGCAGGACCATAATTAAACACTACTCCTCCTAAACCTACTCGGGTTACACTAAAAATATTCCCTCTCTATCTATCCCCTCCCTCCCAACCGGAGGGGGGTTGAGACTAAACTGAAAAACTAATATAAAAATCTAAAGAAAGGCTGAAATAATCAACTAAAGTGACTTAAAAAATCACTTATTCTATCTAATTCTCTCTTTTGGGCACCAAACCCCCAAAATCTAAAAATTTTAACTCAAATTAAAAAAATTTAAGTAGGGAATATTTCTTTAAAAACAATCCCTCACCGGTCTTGAATTTTAAATTTTAAATAAATTTTTATATCTCATTATTATAAAAAAAAAAATGCAACTTAATGAGGTTTGCCCCTCACACTTAATTTAAAAAAAATATGTGAGAGGAAGAAAATTCAATCTTTAAGAAATTTTCTCTAAAGCAATCTAAATTGCGCAATGACTAAACTCACTATCTTTAGGGCAGGACCATAATTAAACACTACTCCTCCTAAACCTACTCGGGTTACACTAAAAATATTCCCTCTCTATCTATCCCCTCCCTCCCAACCGGAGGGGGGTTGAGACTAAACTGAAAAACTAATATAAAAATCTAAAGAAAGGCTGAAATAATCAACTAAAGTGACTTAAAAAATCACTTATTCTATCTAATTCTCTCTTTTGGGCACCAAACCCCCAAAATCTAAAAATTTTAACTCAAATTAAAAAAATTTAAGTAGGGAATATTTCTTTAAAAACAATCCCTCACCGGTCTTGAATTTTAAATTTTAAATAAATTTTTATATCTCATTATTATAAAAAAAAAAATGCAACTTAATGAGGTTTGCCCCTCACACTTAATTTAAAAAAAATATGTGAGAGGAAGAAAATTCAATCTTTAAGAAATTTTCTCTAAAGCAATCTAAATTGCGCAATGACTAAACTCACTATCTTTAGGGCAGGACCATAATTAAACACTACTCCTCCTAAACCTACTCGGGTTACACTAAAAATATTCCCTCTCTATCTATCCCCTCCCTCCCAACCGGAGGGGGGTTGAGACTAAACTGAAAAACTAATATAAAAATCTAAAGAAAGGCTGAAATAATCAACTAAAGTGACTTAAAAAATCACTTATTCTATCTAATTCTCTCTTTTGGGCACCAAACCCCCAAAATCTAAAAATTTTAACTCAAATTAAAAAAATTTAAGTAGGGAATATTTCTTTAAAAACAATCCCTCACCGGTCTTGAATTTTAAATTTTAAATAAATTTTTATATCTCATTATTATAAAAAAAAAAATGCAACTTAATGAGGTTTGCCCCTCACACTTAATTTAAAAAAAATATGTGAGAGGAAGAAAATTCAATCTTTAAGAAATTTTCTCTAAAGCAATCTAAATTGCGCAATGACTAAACTCACTATCTTTAGGGCAGGACCATAATTAAACACTACTCCTCCTAAACCTACTCGGGTTACACTAAAAATATTCCCTCTCTATCTATCCCCTCCCTCCCAACCGGAGGGGGGTTGAGACTAAACTGAAAAACTAATATAAAAATCTAAAGAAAGGCTGAAATAATCAACTAAAGTGACTTAAAAAATCACTTATTCTATCTAATTCTCTCTTTTGGGCACCAAACCCCCAAAATCTAAAAATTTTAACTCAAATTAAAAAAATTTAAGTAGGGAATATTTCTTTAAAAACAATCCCTCACCGGTCTTGAATTTTAAATTTTAAATAAATTTTTATATCTCATTATTATAAAAAAAAAATGCAACTTAATGAGGTTTGCCCCTCACACTTAATTTAAAAAAAATATGTGAGAGGAAGAAAATTCAATCTTTAAGAAATTTTCTCTAAAGCAATCTAAATTGCGCAATGACTAAACTCACTATCTTTAGGGCAGGACCATAATTAAACACTACTCCTCCTAAACCTACTCGGGTTACACTAAAAATATTCCCTCTCTATCTATCCCCTCCCTCCCAACCGGAGGGGGGTTGAGACTAAACTGAAAAACTAATATAAAAATCTAAAGAAAGGCTGAAATAATCAACTAAAGTGACTTAAAAAATCACTTATTCTATCTAATTCTCTCTTTTGGGCACCAAACCCCCAAAATCTAAAAATTTTAACTCAAATTAAAAAAATTTAAGTAGGGAATATTTCTTTAAAAACAATCCCTCACCGGTCTTGAATTTTAAATTTTAAATAAATTTTTATATCTCATTATTATAAAAAAAAAATGCAACTTAATGAGGTTTGCCCCTCACACTTAATTTAAAAAAAATATGTGAGAGGAAGAAAATTCAATCTTTAAGAAATTTTCTCTAAAGCAATCTAAATTGCGCAATGACTAAACTCACTATCTTTAGGGCAGGACCATAATTAAACACTACTCCTCCTAAACCTACTCGGGTTACACTAAAAATATTCCCTCTCTATCTATCCCCTCCCTCCCAACCGGAGGGGGTTGAGACTAAACTGAAAACTAATATAAAAATCTAAAGAAAGGCTGAAATAATCAACTAAAGTGACTTAAAAATCACTTATTCTATCTAATTCTCTCTTTTGGGCACCAAACCCCCAAAATCTAAAATTTTAACTCAAATTAAAAAAATTTAAGTAGGGAATATTTCTTTAAAAACAATCCCTCACCGGTCTTGAATTTTAAATTTTAAATAAATTTTTATATCTCATTATTATAAAAAAAAAAATGCAACTTAATGAGGTTTGCCCCTCACACTTAATTTAAAAAAAATATGTGAGAGGAAGAAAATTCAATTAATAATTTAACCATTTTTAATAGTAATTTTGCTGGTACAATATAAGGACCTTATTTACACAACTTCTCTACTAAACGGGTGGATGTAACCTCGCCCATCGTATTTATCGACCTCAAAAACCCTTATCCCCAAAAATTTTATTTGTTATATGATAAACTATTGCGGTTTTCAAACTAAAACAAATAAATAAATTACATCTAAAATCAATAGAGCAATAACAATTTAATCATGTGAAAAATCTTCACTAACATTAATGGAAATTATGAAATTTCCTTGTGGTGGAATTGTACAATTTTTTTTACAACGGTTACCTTAATATATCGTGAAGTTTTTGATATATTTAAAAATTTGATGCGACTTCTAGTTTCTGAGATATAGCAATTAATGTGTAACACGCCAGTGTAAATATTACTAATATCCCATTGAATCACAGTTTATTGTGAAATTAATTAAATTATTCTGGAACATCACCAATTTGCTACTTACTTTTCCCTACTGTTCCTTTTGTTTGGCTTGTGTTATGCAAATTTACGCAGAATTTTCATGAATAAACATATGATCCGCGAAATAAAATTTTATAGATTTTTTTTGGTCTTTTATACGGTAATATAGAATCCAAAATATGTGGTTCGGATTGATTGCGGAATACTTAAATGGGTTTTTTGCTAGATCGACTCGACTATAAGATAAAGCAATACTGTAGCATAGAATGTTTTATACACTCTAGTAGGTCCTAAAGTGTCACTGACTCATGATAGGGGCAACCAATGTAGGGTAGGAAACATGGATCATGGAACAATGGCATGGTAGCCAAGAGGGAAATGTAAATATGCTTTGTAATTGTGTTGGGCTTAATCTTCGATTTAGTTTCAATCGAGAAGTGCTTGAAACAACTACCGTATACAGTAGTTTATAAAATTAATTTAAATATGTACATGATCATGATCAATATGACATATCTACTACAGCATACTTTCATTATATGGGATTCCTGATGAAATTATTGCAGCAATCAGATCAGTATACGATGGTTCGACAACATTTGTGTCTAATGTTCATGGTGACACAGAACCATTTGAAGTATTATGGGGAGTCCTCCAAGGAGACACACTTGCGCTATTCTTGTTCATAATTGTGGTTGACTATGTTCTACGCATGTCCTTAGATCATCATAATAATGATGGGGTGATGATAACTCCACCTACTGGCTCCAGAAGTCGAGGAAATCCTGCCAAGTACCTAACTGATCTAGACTTTGCTAATGACTTAGGAGTACTCTCAGAATCATTAGAGGGAGCCCAACGGCTCCTCAGCTCATTAGAACATGCTGCTTCTAGTGTTGGTCTTTTTATTAACTACAAGAAGACCAACATTTTGACAGTTAACTTTGAAAGTCCTCAGCAATTCTCTGACCTGATGAGCATAAGCTCATAGGATGGTATGCTTGAGCATGTGGACGACTTCTGTTACATGGGATCATGGATACTGAAGTCAGGTGAGGACCTTCGAATACGTAAGGGAAAGGCATGGGCAGCCTGGAATAGGCCTTCCAGGATTTGGAAGTCACAGAGAATTAATCGGAAACTTAAGGTCCGATTATTTAGAACAGCAGTAGTTCCAGTACTCCTCTATGGGAGTCCATGCTGGGCTCTAACTGCTGAGGACACCAAATTTCTGGATGGCACAAGTAGTAGGATTATGGGCGGCTTTGCGACAGTTAGACCTAACTCATGACTCATCGTTTAGGAATGTGCCACCTAGGGTGTCATTGGGTGTCATTGGCGCCAGACTGTCTGGGTGAAACCCCCCAATTAGGCTAATTAGACCCTAATTGATGGGTATCATCAATTAATTAGTACATTTAATCCCTAATAGGTGTCTTACGACTCCTAATTAGGGTTTAATTGATTATCCTAATTAATCGCAAAGTCGCAAAGAGGGGTGTCATAAGTGACACCTCTACCCTTTTTTTATTTGTATTTAATTTTAAATTATTTAATTGTATTACTTTTACTTTATATAATGGATTTCTATTTTTAGATTTACCTATAAATAGTTTTATATATTACAGTTTAAATGACGTCATTGACTTTGAGCTCGATTTACTTAGCCCTAGGGTATACACTTATACAGGTCCTATACTAGTAACAAATTACTCTTAAATCTATATCCAGACAGCTTTATCGTTGACCTTTGACCCCCAATTAGCTTTAACCAAGCAGCAGGTTTTTAATATTGGTTGTATCCAAGCGCCCCGCCCCCTCTCATGACACCTCTGATTACTAATTACTCTTACCTATATCCAGCCGTCTGCAGTTCTATATTCTGCCGCTAGAGGGTGTATTATCTGAAATTTAGCATCTTCTCTAACTTTGATATTTACAATCCGCTTAAGTATAAACTCGGTAGGCATCTACCACGGCATAGGCTATATCTTTTAGGTGTCGCAGAGTAGTCTGAAGTTCCCCAGTCTGCCGCTAGAGGGCGTATTATCTGAAAATTAACATCTTCTCAAACTCTGCTATTTACAATCCGGTTAGGTTTAAACTCGGTAGGCATCTATTACAATATAGGCTATATCTTTTACGGAGTCGCAGAGTAGTCTGAAGTTCCCCAGTCTGCTGCTAGAGGGCGAAATGTTTGATCGAAAAACCTGATTTCATTTGATTGTTTTAAAACCATTTAGGCTGAAACTTGGTAGAAAACTACTATATCATAGGCTATACTTTACCGAGGAGGTTGGTCGACCCGCAGTTGTTCAGTCTGCTGCTAAAGACTCGGATTTAAGACCTGAGGAACTCCTAAAGTCTCGAGTTTTAGGTTTGAGCCACAGACTATGCCTCACTGAGGCTCACACTATGCCTCACTGAGGCTCAGACTATACCTCACACTGAGGCACTGAGGCACAGACTATACCTCACAGAGGCTCAGACTATGCCTCACTGAGGCTCAGACTATGCCTCACACTGAGGCACAGACTATTAAACCTCACTGAGGCTCAGACTATGCCTCACTGAGGCTCAGACTATGCCTTACTGAGGCACTGAGGCACAGACTATGCCTCACTGAGGCTCAGACTATGCCTCAATGAGGCACTGAGGCACAGAATATGCCTCACTGAGGCACAGACTATGCCTCACTGAGGCTCAGACTATGCCTCAATGAGGCACCGAGGCACAGACTATGCCTCACTGAGGCACTGAGGCACAGACTATGCCTCACTGAGGCTCAGACTATGCCTCACTGATAATCAGACTATGCCTCACTGAGGCACTGAGGCCCATACTATGCCTCACTGAGGCACTGAGGCTTAGACTATGCCTCACTGAGGCACTGAGGCTCAGATTAAGGGTCTAAGGCCTTCAAGCTGATCATTTGCTTAGTTTTCTAATTAGAAGGTCGTGAGTTCGAACCCTAGATGAGCATTATTCTTTTTCCTAGCTCTTGGTTGACTCTAGTGCATACTAGCTTCGACTCTCCCAGCTATAGTGGGAGTAAATCATTTGTTGAGAGAGTAAACAAATGGAATCGAATAGTGATAGTATGCAACCTTGGGAGTTAATGTGCTGTCTTATGAATAAAGGATAAGAGATTAGACTTCAGGTTGCCTCTATTGGTTCACTCTTCTTAACTTTACAAAAGAGTTTGCTAGCACAGGTTCAAATTCAACTAAAGCTCTATATATTTTGCACTGAAGTGGAATACTTTAGATGCTGGGGGAATCTGGATGGCGAGGGATATTTGAATGGTGAGTATAACTATCCTTGGGAGTTAGTGTGGCGTTATCTCACCACGAATGGGCTAAACCTCTGAAACGAAAAACGGGAAAAGAAATTAAGCGTGTACTCGCATCTGCTCTCTCATTGGCTGCTTTATTCGCATCTGCTCTCTCATTGGCTGCTTTACTCGCATCTGCTCTATCATTGGCTGCTTTACTCGCATCTGGTCTCTCATTGGCTACTCCATACTAAGTTTCCCGTATATAGACCCTTGTTTACTGCTTTCCCATTCATTATATATTTTTATTTTTTAAAGTTTTATATATTTTCATAAAAGTTTTATTTATTTAAAATTTACAATTTTAAACATTATAATTATAATTTGTAAAATCATTTAGCGAAAATTCAATACTATCAATTGATATTCTTATATAATGCATAGACATGAAAGTTGTTTGGTTTGTAATAAAGAAATGAGACAAGATCCTCTATCTCGTCATATGGAAAGACATATAAAGGATAAACTAAATTATTAAACTTTAAACAACCTAACTTTATTATATAAACTTTAATAAAAAGTTATGAAAATTTTTAAACATTTGAAGGAAAATGAAGAAAATAAAGAGGTGGCATTGACCCAAGTTCTAGGAAGTAAAATCAAATTACAGAAAATTATTAAACATTTAGAAGAGGATGATGAAAATAAAGAAGAAAAATTGAGACAAATATTAGTAAACAAAAATCAAATGTGGAAATTTATTAAACAAATGGAAGAAAATAAAGAAAATAGAGAAGAGATATTAAGACAAGCGGTGCGATGTAGGGATTAGGGGCGCGTTTAACGTGCAGACTCAGGCGTTGATCGATATCAGGTCAACCAACCTTGACGCCGAGTCGTACGTTAACCGCGCTCCTATGACCGTTCTCGAGGCGGCGGAGGACGAGAAGAAGCGGCTATACGCGGCTGCTGTAGCAGCTCGTCGCGGCGATTTCTCTCCCTTCGTGGCTTCGTGCGACGGAGTGTTGGCACCGCAGGCCAATAGACTGCTCAGAGTCATAGCCACCAGACTCCATGCATCCTGGGGGAAACCCTACGCGACAGTCATGGGATGGGTCCGGACGCGAATATTATTCGCCATCGTCCGTGGCACATCCCACTGTCTGCGCGGATCCCGCATGCGGTGGCGCAGTGGCCTGGGGCTAGAGGACGGCGCTGGTCTCCCCTCCATGGCGGATTAGAACAGTAGTACAGCAACAAGTACTGAAGTAGCAAGTATGTAGGCCAGTCAGTTTGAATTTCCCTCCAATATTTGTATCACTTTTTACTATTTAAACTGTAATAATTACAATTGGTGATGGGTTTCTCTCATTGTATACTGTATGTATTACGTGTCTATTAATTAATTTCTAACAATTTAATATTAACCCTTTGAGTCCCATGGATCAACAGGTGATCCATGACATAGTGCGCCATGGATCAGATGTTGATCCATGACATTAATGTGTTTCTACGGGTCTATAGGTAGGTACAGCGCATAAATAATCACTCATTTTGAATAGCCCGCGCATTAGGCTTTCATTTGATACCTAAATAAAAGTCTGGATGTCATGTTCCTGCTCATGAACCGGTACAACACACCTACAACTGCAGTACTGACACTCTTCTACTTCAGTAATTGTGCGGCGTTTTCATTAATTTTTTAAGTATGCCAGGTTAGGATGAGTAGGCCTGTTAGGAGGAAGAACCCTGTCAAGTATTATGGTTTTCACCGGGAAAGTGAGGATGAGGTGCTATCGGACGAAAGTGAAACTGGTGGCGATGAAAGCGAATCCGGAGGAGATAAAGGTGAAACCGACGATGATGAGAGTAGCAGTGGAAGCGAGAGTGACAGTAGCGATTCTAGTAATACCAGCACCAGTACTTCGACGTGGAACTTTATGGAGGCAGGAACCGACGCCTATGCTACGAACCACTTTATTCCTTTTACTGGAACGGTTGGGTGGGTAGGAGGAATCGATACAGATGAAAGTGACGCAATCGACTACATGAAGCTGTTTCTAACCGATGAAATATTCGAAGCTATCAAAGACTGGACAAATAAACGGGCCAGACAGTTTTTTTTAGATGCTGCAGCAGCAGGTGTTGCTGGGAGTACCGGTACAAGTAGTTCTAGAACTTGGAAGGATATAAGCCTTTTAGAGTTGAAGAAGTTTATTGGATTAACCATGCAAATGGGTCTAATAAGAAAACCGGATATACGATCTTATTGGGCGACTGACGAATTAATGTCAACTCCATTCTTTTTGAATCCCGGGTCGATGAGCAGAAACCGATACCTAGACATACTCAAGTTCTTGCGATTAGCAGATCCTGACAATGTTATACCAGATAAAAGAGAAACACACGTTAACGATTTTTTAAATATTGTGAACAAAAACTGTCAGATCTATAAACCGGATGTAAATTTAGCTTTAGATGAATCTCTCGTACTACACAAAGGTAGACTCAAATTCAAGGTATTTATTCGCACTAAACGTGCTAGGTTTGGAATAAAACTTTTTATCTTATGTGACTCCGAGGGATACATGATAAACTCGATGGTGTATTACGGTAAATCCTCGGAAATACCGCAGGTTGTTTCTACACCACCATTATCTCACAGTGAAAACATTGTAGCTCTCTTGTTTCAGCGCTCAGACTTATTAGATAAAGGCCACATTGTCCATGTCGACAATTGGTACTGCAGTATCCGATTAGCTGAGTTCTTGTTGGAACATAACACTGGAATTAGGGGAACAATCAGGCCTAACCGAGGTGTACCCCTGGCCTTGAAATCGTTTGCTCAGCAGCCGATCTCATCTAAATTTATGAGGAAAGATTCTATTTTGATTGTGAAATTTACTGACAAAAGGGATGTGTATTTTTTATTGACTGTCGACGACGCTGATCTGACTCCTAAATCTCGCATTGTTCGGGGAGGTGATACTATCGATTATGATAAGCCAACGGCCATTGACCAATACAATAAGAAAATGGGAGGCGTAGATGTACAAGACCAACTTATTGCGTATTACAATCCGGTTAGAAAAAGCCACGCATGGTTTAAAAAAATTGGTTTCAGTTTTATGATGCGTTTACTAATCAATGCATTTCTTCTTTATAAACGGGAAAAGAACAGCAAAGAACGATTGGTTCCATTTATAAAGAAAGCAGTCCTGTGGTTGACTGGTATCAAGTGTGCGAGCCCATTGAAACGTACTGCAACATCTTACCTGACAGACCAACAATCTACTTCACAAGATTCCGACAATTCGACGCTGCATTCAATAAAACTTCTACCCCCAACTAGTAAGGTGCATAAGCCTAGATATCGTTGTCGTGTTTGCTATGCAAAAGGTAAAAATGTACTTACACGGTGTTATTGCCCAGATTGTCCAAATAAACCCGGTTTATGTATTGGTTGTGCTGGTGAATGGCACAAAAATGTCGGTTTGTAATATAATAATGTTATCAAATGTATTATTAATAAATCTTCAATAATTGTTTACATTGTTTTACAAAAATATATATTATATTATATATATATAAAAAATATATATATTATATATATAAAATATATATATTATATATATAAAATATATTATATATCTATTGTATATAATTGTTGTACAATATTGCCGATTCTATGTCAAAATATACGCTGTGAAAACCATTTTTTGCCGGTGGTATTTTGGTCGGCGCACCATATGTTCAGAAATTTGTGGTATCGGTACTTAAAGGGTTAAATAATAAAATTAACGGGAATTTAGATATTAAGACAAGTCCATGGAAATAAAATTAAATTATTGAAAATTAATGAACAATTGAATAAAATTAAGAAACAGTTGGGTAATGAGGAAGATGAAAGTGAAAATCAACCAGCTTTTACTTATTTTCTAAGCCCTATGATAAAAAAACTCTCGTACAGTATATGTACGCGCAGGATGTTAGTGATGAAATTTGTTTGTTTGAGTTCCTTTGATAATAGTATTAGGACTATTTATCCATAATAATTATATTAGTATTAGGACAATTTATCCATAATAATTATATTAGTACTATAAATGTATTTACCATAATATTTATTACTATTAGGTCTATTTATTCAAGAAATTACATGTTTTTTATAATATACTTTAGAAAATTAGTCGACTAAGACATAATATTGTAAAACTTTAAATAAGGGTTGAGTTATTTTGTAAAGTTAAGAAGAGTAAACCAATAGAGGCAACGTGAAGTCTAAGCTCCTGGCCTTTACTCATAAGACATCGCATTAACTCCCAAGGTTGCATACTCTCAATATTCGTTTCCATTTGTTTACTCTCTCAACAAATGATATACTCTCACTATAGCTGGGAGAGTCGAAGCTAGTATGCACTAGAGTCAACCAAGAGCTAGGAAAAAAAATAATGCTCATCTAGGGTTCGAACTCACAACCGTCTAATTAGAAAACTAAGCAAATGATCAGCTTGAAGGCCTTAGACCCTTAATCTGAGCCTCAGTGCCTCAGTGAGGCATAGTCTGAGCCTCAGTGAGGCATAGTCTCAGCCTCAGCCCTCAGTGCCCCAGTGAGGCATAGTCTGTGATTCAAGTGCCTCAGTGAGGCATAGTCTGAGCCTCAGTGAGGCATATTCTGAGCCTCAGTGCCTCAGTGAGGCATAGTCTGTGCCTCAGTGCCTCAGTGAGGCATGGTCTGAGCCTCAGTGAGGCATAGCCTATGCCTCAGTGCCTCAGTGAGACATAGTCTGAGCCTCAGTGAGGCATAGTCTGTGTCTCAGTGCCTCAGTGAGGCATAGTCTGAGCCTCAGTGAGGCATAGTCTGTGCCTCAGTGCCTCAGTGAGGCATAGTCTGAGCCTCAGTGAGGCATAGTCTGAGCCTCAGGGCCTCAGTGAGGTATAGTCTTTGCCTCAGTGCCTCAGTGAGGCATAGTCTGAGCCTCAGTGAGGTATAGTCTGTGCCTCAGTGCCTCAGTGTGA
The DNA here is from genome assembly GCA_032718475.1 of Nemertoderma westbladi. NCBI lineage: Eukaryota > Metazoa > Xenacoelomorpha > Nemertodermatida > Nemertodermatidae > Nemertoderma > Nemertoderma westbladi. Next base: position 50,003 of record JAUCBJ010007022.1, on the reverse strand, counting down.
GGCATAGTCTTAGCCTCTGTGAGGCATAGACTGAGCCTCAGTGAGGCATAGTCTGTGGCTCAAACCTAAAACTCGAGACTTTAGGAGTTTCTCAGGTCTTAAATCCGAGTCTTTAACAGCAGACTGAACAACTGCGGGTCGATCAACCTCATCAGTAAAGTATAGCCTATGATATAGTAGTTGTCTAACAAGTTTCAGCCCAAATGGTTTAAAAACAATCAAATGAAATCAGTATTTCACTATCAAACATTTTGCCCTCTAGCGGAAGACTGGGGAACTTCAGACTACTCTGCGACTCCGTAAAAGATATAGCCTATATTGTAATAGATGCCTACCGAGTTCAAACCTAAGCGGATTGTAAATAACAAAGTTAGAGAAGATGTTAATTTTCAGATAATACGCCTTCTAGCGACAGACTGTGGAACTTCAGACTACTCTGCGACGCCTAAAAGATATAGCCTATAGACTATAGAACTGCAGATGGCTGGATATAGATAAGAGTAATTATTAATCAGAGGTGTCAAGAGGGGGGCCGGGGCACTTGGATACAACCAATATTAAAAACATGCTGCTTGGTGAAAGCTAATTGGGGGTCAAAGGTCAACGATAAAGCTGTCTGGATTTAGATAAGAGTAATTAGTTATTAGTAAAGGACCTGTAGACCCTAGGGCTATATATAGCAAGCTGAAAGTAAATGATATAATTTAGAAAGTAATATATAAAACTATTTATTGGTAAATCTAAATATAGAATTATAAAGTAAAAGTAATACAATTAAATAATTTAAAATTAAATAGAAATAATTAAATACAAATAAATAAAAGGGTAGAGGTGACACTTATGACACCAGTATGGCCCTCTTTGCGACAGTTAGACATCACTAATAACTCATTGGGTGTTAGGGCGCTAATCGGAATGATTAATTAGGATAATCAATTAAACCCTAATTAGGAGTCGTAAGACACCTATTAGGGATTAAATGTACTAATTAATTGATGATACCCATCAATTAGGGTCTAATTAGCCTAATTGGGGGGTTTCACCCAGACAGTCTGGCGCCAATGACACCCAATGACACCCTAGGTGGCACATTCCAAAACGATGAGTAATGAGTTAGGTCTAACTGTCGCAAAGCCGCCCATACTCCTACTACTTGTGCCATCCAGAGATTTGGTGTCCTCAGCAATTAGAGCCCAGCATGGACTCCCATAGAGGAGTACTGGAACTACTGCTGCTCTAAATAATCGGACCTTAAGTTTCCGATTAATTCTCTGTGACTTCCAAATCCTGGAAAGCCTATTCTAGGCTGCCCATGCCTTTCCCTTACGTATTCGAAGGTACTCACCTGACTTCCGGATCCATGATCCCATGTAACAGAAGTCGTCCTCATGCTCAAGCATACCATCCTTTGAGCTTATGCTCATCCGGTCAGAGACTTGCTGAGGACTTTCAAAGTAAACTGTCAAAATGTTGGTCTTTTTGTAGTTAATAAAAAGACCAACACTAGAAGCAGCATGTTCTAATGAGCTGAGGAGCCGTTCTGCTCCCTCTAGGGATTCTGAGAGTACTCCTAAGTCATTAGCAAAGTCTAGATCAGTGATCAGTTAGGTACTTGGCAGGATTTCCTCGACTTCTGGTGCCAGTAGGTGGAGTTACCATCACCCCATCATCATTATGATGATCTAAGGACATGCGTAGAACATAATCAACCACAATTATGAACAAGAATGGCGCAAGCGTGTCTCCTTGGAGGACTCCCCATAATACTTCAAATGGTTCTGTGTCACCATCAACAGTAGACACAAATGTTGTCGAACCATCGTATACTGATCTGATTGCTGCAATAATTTCATCAGGAATCCCATATAATGAAAGTATGCAGAACATACGTGAGCGAGAGACTGAATCAAAGGCATTGAAGAAGTCAACAAAGATAACAGCCAGAGATGCCTGTCTTTCTTTTTTGATAACTATTCAATTATCCTTCTAAGTGCCAAAATAGGCTCCATAGTCCCACGACCTTTACGGAATCCATTCGGATTTCCACGGAGCAGTCTCTCAATGGGATCCCTGATGCGATTTAATACAATTCTATTGTATAGCTTTGCAGCAATCGAGATCAATGAGATTCCCCGAAAAGAACCATAGAGTGTTAGGTTGCCCTTCTTGGGAACTGGCACCAACTTATTTGGTTTCATTTCTTGTGGGACTCTTAGAAGCAATATAGTTAAATACTACAGTTCAATTTTTTTGTAACTCTATATTATATCGCTCTATCTTTTATTTAATAATTAATTAAGAAACATCGTTTACACGTTACACTCGATACACCTGTTCCCAAATTCGTAAGAGATACTCTCCGAAATAATAATAAAATATTTGTGCTCAATATCTTGTTGCCGATGTGAAGCAACCGACACATATAATAAGAAGGACCGATAGATCCTTTGACACATTTGCAAATACAGATACATAATTAAGTAGTGATCCAGGTAGCTGCTTGCGCCACCTGGATCTAATACTATTAATGTATGATTCTATCATAGTAAATGTATGTAGGACAATACCTGCATGGGAGGATGTCTTTGTCTTTTGATTCGCAACAAGTATCCGATGTTGGTTTGATGAGGAAACAAAGGCCTTGTGGGTTGATCGTTGAAGCTCAGAGAGATTCATGCATCCAGCCACACTTGGCCTCTGCTGCTGACAGCCTTCATGACAGCCTCTCTTATTACTTTTAACTTAGCATCTCTTATGGCATTGTTGTGAATAAATTTATTTAATGTCATGGTATTGCTGAAGGGAGTCTATCTCTTCATGGCTTCTGACTCTGTTGCTTCACATACACTCAGACTACCTTAGAGCAGTATCTTCTAATGGCCTTTAGGGTGTGATTATAATTTTCAGACTGCTGTAAAGAGGTCCGATTTGATCCCCGAATTTTGACCCCCTGTTTCTGCCAAGTCGAACTCAAAGTAGGAAATTATAACTTTAATTATTAAGTCTATGGCTGTCCTATTCACACCACATATTACTTATTCATATTCATATTATATATTATTCCGCATATAATCGCAATCTTATAGCCAAAAATACTCTTCCTTTAACCCTATTACCACTGGGGTATTTTGACCATTAGCACCACTGGGGGGGGGGGGGGGATTCGGCCGGGCCACTATATTTTTGTAATCGTCCAATAAAATCCTATAAAATTTGGGCTGTTGGTGAAACAACCATAGATGAACACTACCAAACCTTAATGTCTAAATAAAACAAATGTCTACTATAATGGTATAGATGGGCTGTAAACACAAAACAGGGGGAACACCATCTACTCCACTGGCACGATTGGTCTTAATGCTCTTTGCAGCTCAGCCTTAACTTCTGCAAAGGAGATATCACCAATGGGAATATCTGGGAGTACAGACTCAGACACTTTTACTTCTCTAAAGTTATCAGGCAATACCCTGTCATTATTGAGGAGCTTTTCAAAGTGAGCCTGTCGCATATGACATATCAATCGAATTAAACATATTGTTATGGTAATTAAACATATTGCTATGGTAATTAAACATATTGCTATGGTAATTAAACATATTGCTATGGTAATTAAACATATTGCTATGGTAATTAAACATATTGCTATGGTAATTAAACATATTGCTATGGTAATTAAACATATTGCTATGGTAATTAAACATATTGCTATGGTAATTAAACATACTGCTATGGTAATTAAACATATTGCTATGGTAATTAAACATATTGCTATGGTAATTAAACATATTGCTATGGTAATTAAACATATTGCTATGGTAATTAAACGTATTGCTATGGTAATTAAACATATTGCTATGGTAATTAAACATATTGCTATGGTAATTAAACATATTGCTATGGTAATTAAACGTATTGCTATGGTAATTAAACATATTGCTATGGTAATTAAACATATTGCTATGGTAATTAAATATATTGCTATGGTAATTAAACATATTGCTATGGTAATTAAACATACTGCTATGGTAATTAAACATATTGCTATGGTAATTAAACATATTGCTATGGTAATTAAACATATTGCTATGGTAATTAAACATATTGCTATGGTAATTAAACATATTGCTATGGTAATTAAACATATTGCTATGGTAATTAAACATATTGCTATGGTAATTAAACATATTGCTATGGTAATTAAACATATTGCTATGGTAATTAAACATATTGCTATGGTAATTAAACATATTGCTATGGTAATTAAACATATTGCTATGGTAATTAAACATATTGCTATGGTAATTAAACATATTGCTATGGTAATTAAACATATTGCTATGGTAATTAAATATATTGCTATGGTAATTAAACATATTGCTATGGTAATTAAACATATTGCTATGGTAATTAAACATACTGCTATGGTAATTAAACATATTGCTATGGTAATTAAACATATTGCTATGGTAATTAAACATATTGCTATGGTAATTAAACATATTGCTATGGTAATTAAACATATTGCTATGGTAATTAAACATATTGCTATGGTAATTAAACATATTGCTATGGTAATTAAACATATTGCTATGGTAATTAAACATATTGCTATGGTAATTAAACATATTGCTATGGTAATTAAACATATTGCTATGGTAATTAAACATATTGCTATGGTAATTAAACATATTGCTATGGTAATTAAACATATTGCTATCAACTAATCACTTACCTGGCGCTTCGTGGATGCCGTCCTTTACTGCTTGTCTCTTTAATGACGTCACGGGGTTCCTGGAGGAATTGGACAGTTCCTTTATAGACATAATAACGACAAGGCCGGCTCCACCTACAAGCAGCAGTGTGCCAACTAGAGAGAGAACCCGCAATGGGGTGTAACCGTTACAGTCCTCGGGGCAGCAACTGTGTCCGGTACAACAATTCGAACAACATCCCCGGTCTCTCGGGCCAGATCGAGGTCTCATATTCTCGTCCGCCCAGTACACACGTTGATTGTTACTTTCGATATTATTCTCCATCTTTCACAAAAAAAACTATTTGTTTTTTAACGGAAAAAAATCAAAGATCATTCACATTTATCAAAAGTTTACCTATGAAAATTGGTACAAATCAATAGAAGAGAATCCAGCTCCCATATTTAAAAATCAAAAGCATACCTAAAGCAATACCTCAAATTATACAGATACATTGATTATATTTAATAGGTTCAGAGTTTACGGTAGGCTATATTTTTCAATAATTCGTTTTATTTTTGAATCTTTATTAATTATAATAAATTAGCTACAGACGTAAATCTAACAATAACTCCTCACTAAAGCTCAAGGGTGTAACAACAACCCTCCCGGTTGTTGTGTGGTAACAACCCTCCCGGTTGCTGTGGTAGCAACCTTCCCGGTTGTTGTGGTAGCCACCTTCCCGGTTATTGTGGAAACAACCCTCCCGGTTGTTGTGGTAACAATAACCCTCCTGGTTCCTGTGGTAAGAACGCTCCCGGTTGCTGTGGTAACAACCCCCCCGGTTGTTGTGGTGACAACCCACCTGCTTACTGTGGTATCAACCCTCCCGGTTGTTGTAGTAACAACCTTCCCGCTTGCTGTGGAAACAACCCTCCTGGTTCTTCCAGAATTTAATCCCCATTTAACTTGGTGTTTTATTCTTAAACAAAAATTTTTTCGCTGCAAAATCATTTCCACGCGAAGTCCTGTTTAAATTCAATTTTTATGTCAAATATTTTTTCTAGGTATTATATTTTCCTATTGAGCTGTTCATTACAATTGTAACTCTGAAAACAGTTAACTTAAAAGCTCTAAAATAATTAACTCTAAATTTAATAAAGCGAATATTATAATATGGGTACAACTTTATGGTAAACAATTGCGCTTAAATTGATTTTAATTCGAACATTAGTAGTTATGCAAGCATCACTCAGTACCAGCAGCCGCTCAATACATGTTGCAACGCAATAATATACCAGTCATCACATTGTGCCTATCCATTTAATTAAATACACGTCCTAAGGCGGTAATTTCTAATCCTACATGACATTGATTAATAATTTGTGTGACAGTGAACGTTATTATACACCATGTACGACGTACACGTAGGCTACAGGTTAAATATAAATATAAGTAAAAATATATAAAATAAACATATATTTTACAAGAGGTGTGCAAGCACGCGGGATGTAAATCTTCAATCTTCAGAACACTTATATGAATTGAATGTAATTGAAACTATAGTAGGCCTAATTAAAGCAAGAAAAAGAAAGCTACAAATTTATTAGCAAGTCGTAAGACTTGATTACTGTAAGAAAAAAGCTACTGGCTACTGACTACTGGCTACTGGCTACTGACTACTGGCTACTGACTACTGGCTACTGACCTAGAGCAAAAACGGCTCTAACGATATTGATGAAATTTTGCATGGACCATGAAAATAGATTTCTAAGGGTACTTGTGAAATCGCGGTTTAAATTGAAACATCTCAACTTGTTTTATTTCGAAAAATAGCCCCAAAATTGCCATAGGCGCAATGATAAAAACACCAGCTGGCACTCATGAAAAATGTATAGAGATGGCCTGGTAATGCATTCAATAGGAAGGGCAACTAACAAAGAAGTACTTTCTGTGCCAAGTTTTATTTTCACTCTACTCTACAACCCAGACAGTAATCAAACATTAACTGGTTTAGCTGGCTATTACAGTCTCAGCTGAATAACTCTTCCCAATGCATCCTTGCTATGTTAATTAATTGGCGTGCAAGCTAAATGTCTGTTAGTTACACAGTGTGTTGGCTACCCAGTGTATTACTATGCTCTCATCTAATTATTGTTTTATTTTAAAATCTTTGTGCCAAAATTAATACTGTGGAGGCTGTATGCTTATATGTCTGAATGTTTACTCAGCCTCATAATGATTCTCCATAAGGCTAACATTATAGTTTGAAATATATTTAAATCTGTTATAATAATAATATAATTGTTGTATTTAATTAATATCGTGGCTTACATTGAACAGTGTAAATTGTTAATCGCGGTTTACATTGAAACTTCACAACTTGTTTTATTTATTACAAAAATAAGAACGAATTTGTCTTATCACTTCTTGTGCGCGATTGTATTGAATTTATGACAACTGCTGTTATTATTATATTAATAAATTGACACCTCGACTCCTCTCTGAGACTCCGACTACTCTATCCGATAGAATAAAATAATCATTTCGCTAACTGCTCTCTATCTTCGATAATCACAACAGCTTTTATAATTCATTAGATGATTACAACATAATAATTATAGTTTGAAGTTGTCTAGAAAATTTCTCGTACACCACCGGGACTACCCTCACACTAATTTATTATCAGACTGAACAAAAAGCTTTTACTTGACTCGTACTGTCTCCTACGACTTGCTTCACCGGCAGCTAGGCCCGTCTCTAGTCTAATGTCCAACTAGAAAGCTTTCTAATGCAAGTGCATAGCGATGCTACACGAACGTGTGTGCGGCTATTAGTGGGTCCTGCAGTCTGCACTGCACACTGCCATAATAAACATAATAAATAAACAAACAAACAATAAACAAAAAACAAAAATATAATAAACAAACAAAAATAAAATAATTTCATTTTGTAATTTAGAAACTCACAGAATAATAATAATAATTTATAGGAAATATTTGTTGTAGGCAATGTCAACTATATTCCATTACTACACAACACAGACAGATGCCATCAGATGAAACAAAAATATCTACGTTTCCCTCTCATGATTCTAATTACACCAATTATTGTATGTAGTACTACAGTTGAACACCTACATTATTACTAAAATTCATTCACCTCGAATTAGAAATAATATCACATTCGACCTCATCATGTGTGACTCCTTGAATGACCTAGTCGGAGATTCGCTCTCTGACTGGTCATACAACAAGGCATGCCGGCGCCTTCCAACCGCTATGGGGGGTCTAGGCCTGCGCAAGGCAACTGACCATGCACCAGCTGCATATGTAGCCACCGTTTGCCAGGCTGGACCCCTTGTTTCCCTCATCCTTGTCCACCAACCAGCCAACCCACACCTAGATCCCGCCCTAACTTCCCTGTCCACATCTGCAGAGGAACCCGAGTGGACATCAACTTCCGCTCTTCCTGTCCCCACCACACACCCAACAAAAGCTCTCCCATTCAAATGTCTCTGCCCTCCACGCCTCAGGCCCCGACACCCGGTCACAAGCCCTTGCGAACTCTACAGCCTTACACCATGCTGGGGACTGTCTCCAAGCTATCCCCTCCGAGAGCCTGGGACTACACTTCCTGGAACAGGAGTTCAGGCTCTCCCTGGAGTATTGGCTGGGAGTTCGCCTGGTCTCAGAACCTGCTCCCTGTCCCATCTGTTCCTCCCCTGCCGACCCCTTTGGGCTTGGGGACCACCACATTGACTGTGGCGGTGAAGGAGACAGGACCAGTCGCCATGATTCACTCAGGAATGCTATATTCCAAGCAGCCCAATCAGCTACTCTAGCGCCCCGGAGTGAAGTCACTGGCTCCCGCAGCCGTCCGGCCGATGTATACCACCTCAACTAGAAGACGGGTCAACCCATGGGACTCGATGTCCTGTCATCTCCCCTCTCCAGTCCCGAACTCGGTCTCATGCGCCACTACGCCGAGACATGCCCTCACTGTCGCCCGGGAGCGTAAGATCGTGGCCCATGCCGAGGAGTTATCACAGCTCCGGGGTCGGGTTCACCCCTCTCGTGGTGGAGGCTGTTGGTGGCTGGGACCTGCACTCCGGCGCCATCTTGCGGGAGATAGCGCGTCTGCAGAGCCTGCGTTGCAGCATTCCCATGTCGGATGTAGTCATGCATCTGTTCCAACGACTGTATGTTTGTTTGAGGCGTTGGAATGCTGCAATGTGGCTCCGCAGAAGTCCAGTCTTACTCGAAACTCTGGACGGAATCCGATGAATAGTCTGGCCATACAGGCTCTCTCTGGGTTCCTTAAACCGAGGCGGTTGTCACATTCGTTTCTGCTGTCTCTTTGTTTGTTCTTACTTATATATATAACTTTATTAATTTGTTAGTAAAAAAATTTGTATAAACTGAAAAAAGTAGTCAATAATTACTTAACATTATAATTATTAGAAAAAAAAGGTTGCTTTAAAAAAAAGTTTGTAAGGGAGTGGAATTTAGGAAGTCAAAGTAGTAGTAGGAGGCCTAAGCAAACAGGGTGTAACAAGTACGGTACCTCATCGATTTATACTAAGCCTTTGTAGAAATCCATTACATAAGCCATTTTTCATCATGAACACCAGTTGTTATTGGTGTTATTTTACCATTGCGTCTATGGGACTTTTCGTTTATTTCATTTTTTGCAAAAACTAATGACAGTATTTTTCTGAAAATTGCTTTATACACCCATTCAGACCAAACACTACAGGAGGGTAAAAAACAACACAATTGACTGGATAGTTTCGGAGCCTATCGTGTGTCAAACAAACAAACAGACAGACAGACACGATTTTCTTACTGTGAGTACAAAATTTGTTGCGCCAAATAGGATGACAGACAGAGCCGGACTGACAGACAGACTGACAAACAGGAGTAAAAACAGACGGACGGGCAGTCGAAATAATATTACATACAAACATACCGGTACAGATGGACTCACTGACTTTGTGTTTGTGGCTCGCCCCAAATACTGCGAAGTTTACATACTATTTATGTGATACCTGTCAGGTCTTTCCAGGTCTTTGATTTTATTTGCGAGGTCAGTTTTTTCTTTTGACTGCATTCTACTGTAAATGTATTAATATGAAAACAATGAAATAGGACATGGAGTCTTATTCCTTCAGATTTTGGTTTCAACTCTGTTTGGTGGTAGGTTAGGATTTCTAATTTATTGGTCATTGTCTTAATTTAGTGGTGCAGTTTTGTTAAGTTAGGGGTGGGGTTCGTGGCACTCCGCTGATGAGGAGAACCACAAATCCCAGGGTTCGGTGTTCGGTTCGGTCTCCGAAACACATTAATTTTTTTTTATAAAATTTATTACTTAGACCTTACCTTTTCGGCGGACAAAATGTCCTATATTTTTCTTAATTTATGGGATAGCCTATTCGTGCAATACTTATCGGTACCTTTAGTTACTGTATCATTGGTTTGGTGCAGTTTTCCTTGTGGTAGTTGGGTTGGGTTATGTAGCACTAAAATCGATTTGGTATCTGAGTACTAACAGTGGACAAACCAAAGTGGCCCTAAATGCTAGGTAGTATCTGAGGGAATATGACCCCATGTCCTATTTTATTGTTTTCATAGTAATATCACAATCCCTCTAAAGTCGTGGTTGTCTAACATCATATAATTCTAAATGTATGGCTATTAAAAGTAAAAATTTAAAGTATTCTTCGGCTGTTAGGCCAGGGTTAACGCATAAATTCTGACGTCTTATTACCAGTGCGATCCCCCAAGAACTATACTCCCCAAAAGAAACTCCAGTACTCATTCAACTATTATTTAAGGATGCTAGGCAGATATGCGTCCTCGGCATTCATGCCGAAACGAAAACTGCCCTGCCCCCCCCCCCCCCTCCCCATGTTGGGGCTCGAATCCACAAAATCTGGAGAGATGTGAATTCAATGTAACCGTAGTAGGCTTACACCAAGGTGGAACTTACTGTCTGTTTGGCTGGTTGTAGGATATTTTCGAAACCCAGACCTAATACATACAGTACATACATACACACAAGATGCCACCAAACATAAAGCTGATATCTGAAATATAATCAACAACCAACCAACCCCCCACCCCCCGAGTTACCTACCGGAAATGTTGTCACATCATGGTTAATTTGTGAAGATTATATAAATTATTTATTGTAGATGTATAAAATGTACAAAATCAAATTTATTTCTCAAACTGCAAAAAAATTATGCCGACTGTAATACTTATAAATCTACCCACAATAAAATATACTTACATACTTCCCAACTGTGTCCAAAGTTGTTTAGCCATTGGTGGGCCATGTTGACAAGCTATTGGTTAAGCTTTATCAGGATTGGATACTGGTAGCTGGGGGGGATGTTGAGAAATGTAGTGGGCCAGCGGTATAGGTGAAGATCTCTTAGTTGAATATTCTATTCGGTACAAAATTATTGACAAATGAAAATCTTCAATGAATTGCATATGAATAATTTCCTGTCTAGTTTTGATGAAAATAATTTCAAGCAATATGATAAGAAATTGTAGAAGGAAGATATTTTTGTAGAAAAATATTAAAAATGGGGACCTGGTGTGTCATCAGAATCTGACATTACTATACAATATTACGGGAAATGGTGTTTAACGGTATGATAACGAAATTATTACATAATATGTAATATGTAATAATATGTAATAATGGATACCATCATAGGCTCTGTAGTACCAAAATAAACTTCTTTGCGAGGCGGCCAGCAGAGTCCTAGGTGTGGTCACTCAGCGGAAACAACTGAACATTATCGCTCTTGCCCAAGTATCGTACAGATTTTTCCCTTAACACACTTCGGTCGTATATAACATAATATGTAATATATAATAATTTAATAAAGAACCTGCCTATTAATAGGCCAGGGTAGTTTTTTTCAAGAGTTGAGCCGTTCAAAAAACCATGTGGTTATGTGGGGCGAGCGACGAAAGTAAGCGAGCTTAGCATACAGATACTCAATCGGTGTGTCTGTTGCTCTGTTGATCTTTGTTGTTCTGTCGATCTGTCGATCTGTTGTTCTGTCGTTCTGTCGATCTGTTGTTCTGTTGTTCTGTCGTTCTGTCGTGTCCAATTTTAAACGTTAATAACTCAGCCAAATGTTAATGAAATTTAACCAAACTTGGTACACATGTAGTCTGGCAAAAGTTTAGAAATTTTCCAAGTTGAATTTCCGTGTGGCCTTTGAGAAGCTAAGATAATAGCAATTAATTATTCAATTAAGTTGATTACGGTAAAAACTGCATTTTCAACCTGCCTGTTAAAGGAAATTAATTATTTTACAGAACTAGAGACGGGCCTAGAGGCCCGTGTAGCAAGTCGTAGGAGACATTCTGTCTGATAATCAATTAGTGTGAGGGTAGTCCCGGTGGTGTACGAAAAATTTTCTAGACAACTTCAAACTATAATTATTATGTTGTAATCATCTAATGAATTATAAAAGCTGTTGTGATTATCGAAGATAGAGAGCAGTTAGCGAAATGATTATTTTATTCTATCGGATAGAGTAGTCAGAGTCTCAGAGAGGAGTCGAGGTGTCAATTGATTAATAACAATAACAGCAGTTGTCATGAATTCAATACAATCGCGCACAAGTAGTGATAAGACAAATTCGTTCTTATTTTTGTAATAAATAAAGCAAGTTGAGATGTTTCAATGTAAACCGCGATTAACAATTTACACTGTTCAATGTAAACCACGATATTATTATTATAACAGATTTTTATATTTCAAACTATAATGTTAGCCTTATGGAGAATCATTATGAGGCTGAGTAAACATTCAGCCTTATAAGCATACAGCCTCCACAGTATTAATGCTGGCACAAAGATTTCAAAATAAAACAATAATGCGATGAGAGCATAGTACAATACACTGTGTAGCCAACACACTGTACAACTAACAGTCATTTAGCTTGCACGCCAATTAAATAACATTGGGAAGAGTTATTCAGCTGAGACTGTAATAGCCAGCTAAACCAGTAAATGTTTTGTTTGATTACTGTCTGGGTTGTAGAGTAGAGTGATAATAAAACTTGGCACACAAAGTACTTCTTTGTTTGTTGCCCTTCCTATTGAATGCATTACCAGGCCATCTCTATACATTTTTCATGAGTGCCAGCTGGTGTTTTAACATTGCGCCTATGGCAATTTTCGTGTTTTGGGGCTATTTTTTTAAATGAAACAAGTTGAGATGTTTCAATTTAAACAGCGATTTCACAAGTTCCACTTAGAAATCCATTTTCATGGTCCATGCAAAATTGCATCAAAATCGTTAGAGCCGTTTTTGCTCTAGGTCAGTAGCCAGTAGTCAGTAGCCAGTAGCCAGTAGCCAGTAGCCAGTAGCCAGTAGCCAGTAGCCAGTAGCCAGTAGCCAGTAGCCAGTAGCCAGTAGCCAGTAGCCAGTAGCCTGTAGCCAGTAGCCAGTAGCTTTTTTTTCTTACAGTAATCAAGTCTAACGACTTGCTAATAAGATTTAAATAATTATCCTTAAAAATTATACAGATGTAATCCACATACCCCATTCTATTATAGTCTTTAATTAGTTCAAGTGATTTGCTTTAATAAATGTGTCTTTAATTGATCTAAACGTAATTAAAGCGGCACAATTATTGAGTACAAATTTAATCCTGCCCATTATTGGTCAACATAGTCTCTGCGGGAGTGTAGAGCTGCTAGCTGGCTGGGAGATGTTGGTGTAGCCTTACCAGAGGCAAATTGTACTGTAATAGGCAGCCAGTAGTATTGCTATAGCAACCCAGACATAACTCCAACCACACAGCCTGTATTTCAATTCCTATTGACTCTATACTATAAATGTTGTATTACTTACTATCTCAGGTGACAGAAGATATAATGACATAAATACTCATGGCTGTTGTAGGCTTATATCTGAAATAGTTTATTCCGCAATATATTCGTCTGGTTATTTTTTAATTGAATTTTTGCAAAGTAGTAAAATTAATGTTCTTAAAAATAATATTATTATTTTATATGTAACTTAGGAAATTATCTACATTTTTTCGCTGTGAGCTTTAAGAGTGTACATTGATTTAATATTACAGTATTTCAATACCCATATTACTACATCGGCATACGATGCGTTGGCGTTGTATCACACATCTCCACATAGATGTATCAGCAGTTACTCGCACAGTTTCGAAACTTCACATAGTTATAACTTATAAAGGTCGTCAGTCTTGGTTTAGGAAAAATATTTTAATGCAAAACAGGACAAGCGACGAGCGCAACGAGGCATATAATGGAGACGAGTACTGTGTAGATTATATTCCTATTAACCATACCCAGCTTCGCCTATTGAAGGCATCAGTAGTTATAAAGATCGTCAGTCTGCGTTTAGGAAATATGTTTAAATACAAAACAGGACGAACACAACGACGTTTATAATAATGAAGACGAGTACTGCCTATTGCATTGATTATATTCCTATAAACCATACCTGGCTTCGCCTATTGGAGGCATCGGTTGTTATAAAGTACTGATGGGTGGGAAGGCTGGGGGGGGGGGGGTGCAGATTAAAAGGGGTGAACACGTACTGTATCCCTTTCTTTAATTGATTGGTGGTGTGGGTAAATTTCTCAAAACCTGATTTTGTGATACAGTCGCTCAATTTTAATCTGTATCTGATAACTGAGCCTCGTCCTGCGCGATGGCCACACGAACGTGTTTGTGTGTGTGTATAACTATCCAATATCTCAAAAACTCAACCAGGTACGCAAAAATTTTAATAACAATCTCTACATAAATTTTGGTTGCGCACAAGACAGTATATTTTTTGTGGCGTTTCGATCAAGGGGTCACTGAAAAATAGCGGCTTTGAAAATTTAATGTCGAATTTCACAGATTTCAACTCGTCGAGTATGCACCAACTTTTTATTTGGGTTATTCAGTCATTTGAGCAACATATATGTAAGCGGATTCAATTCCGCCCAATTACCCTCATAAAATGGGATAGTGGCATTTTCAGGAATATGTTGGAGATACGAGATTAGCAATAACTAATCTCGTATCGCAACCAACACCGGGGACAATACAAACCCCAAAGCCACACAAAGGAAGGTTAGAGGTCAAACCACCTCGGCAGGGGAGACAGCTAGCAGGGGCCAGCGACAGGGGGAAATACTCCCAGAGAGTGAAAGGCGTGAAGTAGGTTATTAGCCAATAAGGGCGAAGGAGAGCATCCACTAGGTAAGAGGCCACAGTAATGTAGAAGTGATCACACATATTATCTATGCATATTGGTATATCATTCAGTTACTCAGATTGTCAGTTTTAGTGCAGACCGGTGACATTCTTCACCGTCACCAATATCAGTACAGCATACCGGTATCCATCAAATCTGTACTTCCGCTTTTATTGTGCTATCATTATCAACATTTAGAATATCAAGAGACAGCATCGAACTCTCATTATTTTACTACATCGGCCTCGGCCTAGCTGCCAGCACTATCCCTAAAGCAAAACGGTGACGCGTAGTATATTTATCCGGTCGGGATCCCTTGATCCCGTCACAATATATGAGCCTCATAATCTTTTCAAATATCGCCAATCTCGCACAGAACGTCGCCAAAATTTGTTAGTCCGGCAAAAAAACGCACAAATTCGTCTAAAAGAGTAAATTATTGGTTGCAGAATAATATGATTCAACTAATTTAGAAAAGCCAGCCAGCTGGCTATAAGGAGACCAGCCATACAGACAAACGTAATGTAGTTGGGTCCCTCATATACTACTACTACTATGATCGGCATGCGGCATTGCAGCTGCATTTTTAAGAATGCTGTGCCGGCTTGTCGACAAAATTGCGCCGCCACAACTCCCTATCACCCATGACATTTACTAGATCATCCGCATATTCAAGGCCAGTGTCCTTTAAGATGCGTCTCAAGAAAGTCATGGGCTGTCCACCATGCTTATTCACTCCATGAGGCTGCCAAAGTACAAGATTATGCACTGGCTGGTCCTCACGGCGAAAGCGATGTCCTGCAAAGCGGAGGCGATTTTGTTCTAGTGTCAAACTTGGGGGAACCAATGAGACACCTCCAATGTTATATAGTGTCTGGTTGGAGATGTGTGCATTGTACTTGACACAATGAACCCGGCGTAGCATTCTTGTGAATGTGCCATCCAGAGATTTGGTGTCCTCAGCAGTTAGAGCCCAGCATGGACTCCCATAGAGGAGTACTGGAACTACTGCTGTTCTAAATAATCGGACCTTAAGATTCTGAGAGTACTCCTAAGTCATCAGCAAAGTCTAGATCAGTTAGGTACTTGGCAGGATTTCCTCGACTTCTGGGGCCAGTAGGTGGAGTTATCATCATCATTATGATGATCTAAGGACATGCATAGAACATAGTCAACCACAATTATGAACAAGAATGGTGCAAGTGTGTCTCCCTGCTGGAGGACGCCCCATAACACTTTAAATGGTTCTGTGTCACCGTCAAAAGTAGACACAAATGTTTTCGAACCATCGTATACTGATCTGATTGCTGCAATAATTTCATCAGGAATTCCATATAATTAATGTATGCTGAACATGCGTGAGCGTGAGACTGAATCAAAGGCCCTGAAGAAGTCAACAAAGATAACAGCCAGATACCTGTCTTTCTTTTTTGATAACTCTTCAATTATCCGTCTAAGTGCCAAAATGGGCTCCATGGTCCCACGACCTTTACGGAACCCGTTCTGATTTCCACGGAGCAGTCTCTCAATGGGATCCCTGATGCGATTTAATAGAATTCTATTGTATAGCTTTGCAGCAATCGAGATCAATGAGATTCCCCGAAAAGAACCATAGAGTGTTAGGTTGCCCTTCTTGGGAACTGGCACCAAAGGTAACTAAGTTTGAAGTCACTAGTAATGGACATAAGATTGAAAATAAAAAGGAAGTTAAATATTTAGGCGCCACATTGGATAACTGCTTATCAGGAGAAAGTACAGTGAAAAATATTTTCTCGAAAGTTAACAGTAGGCTTAGGTTTCTATACAGAAATAAAAATAGTTTGAACACCGACTCCCGCAAGTTACTTTGCTCTTTTTTAATACAGTGTCACATGGACTATGCTTGCTCTTCTTGGTATGAAGGCTTAACCAAACAGCTTAAATGTAAATTACAAGTAGCTCAGAATAAAGTAGTACGATTTATTAAAGACTACAAACCTAGGCACCACCTAACTCCAGATGACTTTTCTGAATCTGGACTACTTAACTCAGATAGTAGAGTTAAGCAGCTACGCCTTAACCATGTGCATAAAGTGTATAATGGTAAATGTCCCAATTACCTAAAACAAAAATTCAACAGAGTACGCGATACACACTCTTACAGTACCAGAGCTAGTGCTTCAAACTTCTACCTCCCGAATTGTAAATCCTTTGAATCTGATACTTTCTTTTTTAACGGCATAAAAAATTGGAACGCTCTGCCTAATGAAATTAAAAACCTAAATAATCAACATTCTTTTAAATCTGCAGTTAAATCTCATCTCCGTGTGCAATGTAAAAATAGGTACAATAGTCCTACAGTAAGTTATTAGTTTATTAATTATTTACTATTTATACTGTAATTACGTTTTATAATAAATTGTTCTGTACATTACATCTTTATCGTTGAGTCGGGCATTGTCACGCTCTCGGTAAAGTTGTACATGTACATAGTGTAATTACGTTTTATATTGGTTTTAGGTTAGCGTAGTGTAATATTGTATTTGTAACCAAGTAACATAAAGGACCCCCTTGGAAATAAGCTGCAAAGCTTTAGGGGTAATCCTATATGTTATGTTGGACAATACCTTTATACCGGTACATTGTTTGGTGTATTTGTTATTGTTTTTACATAATGTATAAATAAATCTAATTACTAACTTATTTGTTTTCATTTCTGTCATGTCTACTATGATGGGATAGATGAGCTTTAAACACTCAGGTATTTTAAAGACCTCAGGGGGAACACCATCTACTCCACTGGCACGATTGGTCTTAATGCTCTTTGCAGCAGCCTTCACTTCTGCAAAGGAGATATCGCCAATGGGAATATCTGGGAGTACAGACTCAGACACCTTTACTTCTATAAAGTTATCAGGCAATACCCTGTCATTATTGAGGAGCTTTTCAAAGTGGGGCCTTCCAACCATTGAGGCGATCGGCTGGTGGTTCAGCCTTAACCTTGGTGGTTGGTTGGCTTTTCCCGCCCAGAAAGCAAGTTGATCGATTTCCATGCCTGGGATGATTGCCTGCTGTCGTCAGCATCATTGATGGCATCAACCTGTTGGTTTATTAGCTCCTGTAGATTAACAGAGTACTGCCTGTACAGGGACCTAGATGCAGCCTTAACTGCATTCTTGGCCGCTGTAGTCTGTTTGAGTCGGGACTCTTTCTGCGCCTTGTGAGAGGTCATTTCGGCACTTCTGAATTTTGTTGTCAGTCCAGGGGGCCCTTTTCCTGTTTCGAGGGTATACAGGAACTGTATCTGCCGCTGGTAACTTAACTGCTTCTGTGAAGGCAGTATAGCCCTCACAGTGATCTGCCGCCTCAGAGGCAAGAGCCTCATACCTGTTGCTCAGCTGTAGTGTGAAGCTGGATCTCACAGTTGGCTGTTGCAACAGAGAGGACCAGTCATGCCGCGGCAAGGCAGATTTCGTTGTTCTGCTAGCACGCAGACTAAGTCTTACGTTGGCCACAATAAGGCGGTGATCACTGGAGAAGGGTCGAAGTGTAAATGCATTACAGTCTTGTATAGAGCTCCAGTATTTCCTACGAAACAGAATATGGTCTATCTGGGACTTGTGACCAGTGGGTCCACTATGAGTCCATAGCTTTCCAGTACGCTTCTTGAACTGGGTTCCAGCCGAAAACAATCCATTTCCAGAGATAAAATCCTGAAGATGGACGGAATTTCGGTTAACACTATTGCTACAGACCCAGGGCGATGTAGGTGATTGATGCAGACTTGCATTAAAGTCTCCCAGGAATGTTAAGAATAGCATGCTGATCGACTCCATCAGTAGCTGCTTGTAGATTGTGGTAGAAATTTTCCACCTCCTCTACAGGGGCAGCACTAGTTGGAGAGTAGCACACAATCAGAACCACCTTAGGAAACTTCTTAGCCAGTCTTCCAGAACATGAGAAGTGGCAACGGCTGATGCGGTCAGAGATTTGGTCTATTTTGTCCAATGCTGCATGTGCAGTTGGATTCATCAATAGACCAATCCCACCATTGCCCACTATCATCTGCTGACGCGAGGGCGAGTCGCCAACCGCCCCCCATGTCCTTAATCAGAACCTCACCAGTCTGTCCAGTCTGCATTCGGTGCTCTTGAACACCCACTGCGCTAAGAGAAAGCTTATCTGCCAAGGCAGTCAGCTCACCTTGTCGCATTGGGGACCCGAGTGTTAGGGTGTTTACTGAGGCTAGTCTAGTGACTTGCCTTCAGATTCACCAATGGCTTTGTTGGTCGGGGTGGAACATGAGAGTAGCCTCCAACTCCAGAATCCCTCTCCCCCTCACAATCTGGCCTCCCAGGTGACCCAGGGTTTGGGCCGGAAAGGTCATCAGGAAAGGGACTCAAAGAATTGTTGGCTGCTCTCTCTCCAGTAGGGGGTGAGACAGGCAGCCGGTCAGGAGATAACTGACGCCTGTGAGGCCGATTGTGTCCGGTAATTCCACTGGCCTCTAGTGGCCGGACCTCCGCATTACTAACATCATCCATAGTGGGGGGGGGGGGGGGGGGGGTGCTTTTTTGCCGAGTTGGCTCACGGGGCAAATACCACACCCTGGTTTGCAATTCCACAGGGTGGGTGTCGCAGTGGAGTCATACTCTGACGCACATAACCTGCCATTGGCTGTGCAGCTCATCTGCTGGGCCATGCCCTGTACCCAAAGCTGCCAGGTACAGGTTGCAGTGAAGTGCACTCAGAGTGGACATGAGAACACTCTACTCCTGACCAGCCATTGGTAGATCACCATCTGCCTGGCCGTGCTATATACCCCTGTAGCCAAGTATATGGGTCCTTAATCCAGGACCAAGGGCATCCTTATCCTAGAACGAAGGGGGTCCTAGTTACAGGACCAGATATGCCCTAGTTAGAGGGTCTATGCAGCCACAGGTGGCACCTCCTTTATACTACATGGAGGTGGCAAGTTTTCTTGATCAAAGACCTAGAATACCTGACCTGACCTGACCTGCGTCTTGTTAAAATATATTATTTAAGTATATTTCCCAGCATTTATTTGTTCCAGGTATGGCATTAATGTGCATATACAAAGAAAACTCATTTAATAAATGAATAAACCAGTACACCTGTAAAAGCATTTTAAAAACCTCTTTATTTAAATATTGAGATTCGTGTTTCCTTTAGGAAACAGAGCGGAAGGATTTACTGTGGAATATCACCCATGGTGGTGAACAAGCATTCCTTTAGAAAACAGAGTGGACGGGTTTACTGAGGAAGATCACCCATGGTGGTGAACAGGCATTCCTTTAAGAAACAGAGTGGAAGGTTTTACTGTGGAATATCACTCATGTGGTGAACAGGTGTTCCTTTAGGAAACAGTGTGGAAGGGTTTACAGTGGAAGATCACCCATGGTGGTGAACAGGCATTCCTTTAGGAAACAGAGTGGAAGGGTTTACAGTGGAAGATCACCCATGGTGGTGAACAGGCATTCCTTTAGGAAACATAGTGGACGGGTTTACTGAGGAAGATCACCCATGGTGGTGAACAGGCATTCCTTTAAGAAACAGAGTGGAAGGTTTTACTGTGGAATATCACTCATGTGGTGAACAGGCGTTCCTTTAGGAAACAGTGTGGAAGGGTTTAGTGTGGAAGATCACCCATGGTGGTGAACACTGAACAGGCATTCTTTTAGGAAACGGAGTGGAAGGGTTTACTGTGGAAGATCACTCATGGTGGTGAACAGGCATTCCTTTAGGAAACACAGTGGAAGGGTGTACTGTGGATGATTACCCATCATGGTGGTGAACAGGCATTCCTTTAGGAAACATAGTGGAAGGGTGTACTGTGGATGATTACCCATCATGGTGGTGAACAGGCATTCCTTAAGGAAACATAGTGGAAGGGTTTACTGTGGAAGATCACCCATAGTGGTGAACAGGCATTCCTTTACTAAACAGAGTGGAAGGATTTACTGTGGAAGATCACCCATGGTGGTGAACAGGCATTCCTTTACGAGACAGAGTGGAAGGGTTTACTGTGGACTATCGCCCATGGTGGTGAACAGAAGCATTCCTTTAGGAAACAGAGTGGAAGGGTTTACTGTGGAAGATCACCCATGGTGGTGAACAGGCATTCCTTTATGAAACAGAGTGGAAGGGTTTACTGTGGAAGATCACCCATGGTGGTGAACAGGCATTCCTTTAGGAAACAGAGTGGAAGGGTTTACTGTGGATAATCATCCATGGTGCTGAACAGGCATTCCTTTACGAAACAGAGTGGAAGGGTTTACTGTGGAAGATCACCCATGGTGGTGAACAAGCATTCCTTTAGGAAACAGAGTGGAAGGGTTTACTGTGGAAGATCACCCATGGTGGTGAACAGGCATTCCTTTATGAAACAGAGTGGAAGGGTTTACTGTGGAAGATCACCCATGGTGGTGAACAGGCATTCCTTTAGGAAACAGAGTGGAAGGGTTTACTGTGGAAGATCACCCATGGTGGTGAACAGGCATTCCTTTATGAAACAGAGTGGAAGGGTTTACTGTGGAAGATCACCCATGGTGGTGAACAGGCATTCCTTTATGAAACATAGTGGAAGGGTTTACTGTGGAAGATCACCCATGGTGGTGAAGTGAACAGGCATTCCTTTATGAAACATAGTGGAAGGGTTTACTGTGGAAGATCACCCATGGTGGTGAAGTGAACAGGCATTCCTTTAGGAAACAGAGTGGAAGGGTTTACTGTGGAAGATCACCCATGGTGGTGAACAGGCATTCCTTTATGAAACAGAGTGGAAGGGTTTACTGTGGAAGATCACCCATTGGTGGTGAACAGGCATTCCTTTATGAAACATAGTGGAAGGGTTTACTGTGGAAGATCACCCATGGTGGTGAGTGAACAGGCATTCCTTTATGAAACATAGTGGAAGGGTTTACTGTGGAAGATCACCCATGGTGTAAGTGAACAGGCATTCCTTTATGAAACAGAGTGGAAGGGTTTACTGTGGAATATCACCCATGGTGGTGAAGTGAACAGGCATTCCTTTATGAAACATAGTGGAAGGGTTTACTGTGGAAGATCACCCATGGTGGTGAAGTGAACAGGCATTCCTTTATGAAACAGAGTGGAAGGGTTTACTGTGGAAGATCACCCATGGTGGTGAACAGGCATTCCTTTATGAAACATAGTAGAAGGGTTTACTGTGGAAGATCACCCATGGTGGTGAAGTGAACAGGCATTCCTTTATGAAACATAGTGGAAGGGTTTACTGTGGAAGATCACCCATGGTGGTGAAGTGAACAGGCATTCCTTTATGAAACAGAGTGGAAGGGTTTACTGTGGAAGATCACCCATGGTGGTGAAGTGAACAGGCATTCCTTTATGAAACATAGTGGAAGGGTTTACTGTGGAAGATCACCCATGGTGGTGAAGTGAACAGGCATTCCTTTATGAAACATAGTGGAAGGGTTTACTGTGGAAGATCACCCATGGTGGTGAAGTGAACAGGCATTCCTTTATGAAACATAGTGGAAGGGTTTACTGTGGAAGATCACCCATGGTGGTGAAGTGAACAGGCATTCCTTTATGAAACATAGTGGAAGGGTTTACTGTGGAAGATCACCCATGGTGGTGAAGTGAACAGGCATTCCTTTATGAAACATAGTGGAAGGGTTTACTGTGGAAGATCACCCATGGTGGTGAAGTGAACAGGCATTCCTTTATGAAACATAGTGGAAGGGTTTACTGTGGAAGATCACCCATGGTGGTGAAGTGAACAGGCATTCCTTTATGAAACAGAGTGGAAGGGTTTACTGTGGAAGATCACCCATGGTGGTGAACAGGCATTCCTTTATGAAACATAGTAGAAGGGTTTACTGTGGAAGATCACCCATGGTGGTGAAGTGAACAGGCATTCCTTTATGAAACATAGTGGAAGGGTTTACTGTGGAAGATCACCCATGGTGGTGAAGTGAACAGGCATTCCTTTATGAAACAGAGTGGAAGGGTTTACTGTGGAAGATCACCCATGGTTGTGAAGTGAACAGGCATTCCTTTATGAAACATAGTGGAAGGGTTTACTGTGGAAGATCACCCATGGTGGTGAAGTGAACAGGCATTCCTTTATGAAACATAGTGGAAGGGTTTACTGTGGAAGATCACCCATGGTGGTGAAGTGAACAGGCATTCCTTTATGAAACATAGTGGAAGGGTTTACTGTGGAAGATCACCCATGGTGGTGAAGTGAACAGGCATTCCTTTATGAAACATAGTGGAAGGGTTTACTGTGGAAGATCACCCATGGTGGTGAAGTGAACAGGCATTCCTTTATGAAACAGAGTGGAAGGGTTTACTGTGGAAGATCACCCATGGTGGTGAACAGGCATTCCTTTATGAAACATAGTGGAAGGGTTTACTGTGGAAGATCACCCATGGTGGTGAAGTGAACAGGCATTCCTTTATGAAACATAGTGGAAGGGTTTACTGTGGAAGATCACCCATGGTGGTGAAGTGAACAGGCATTCCTTTATGAAACATAGTGGAAGGGTTTACTGTGGAAGATCACCCATGGTGGTGAAGTGAACAGGCATTCCTTTATGAAACAGAGTGGAAGGGTTTACTGTGGAAGATCACCCATGGTGGTGAACAGGCATTCCTTTATGAAACATAGTGGAAGGGTTTACTGTGGAAGATCACCCATGGTGGTGAAGTGAACAGGCATTCCTTTATGAAACATAGTGGAAGGGTTTACTGTGGAAGATCACCCATGGTGGTGAAGTGAACAGGCATTCCTTTATGAAACAGAGTGGAAGGGTTTACTGTGGAAGATCACCCATGGTGTGAAGTGAACAGGCATTCCTTTATGAAACATAGTGGAAGGGTTTACTGTGGAAGATCACCCATGGTGGTGAAGTGAACAGGCATTCCTTTATGAAACATAGTGGAAGGGTTTACTGTGGAAGATCACCCATGGTGGTGAAGTGAACAGGCATTCCTTTATGAAACATAGTGGAAGGGTTTACTGTGGAAGATCACCCATGGTGGTGAAGTGAACAGGCATTCCTTTATGAAACAGAGTGGAAGGGTTTACTGTGGAAGATCACCCATGGTGGTGAACAGGCATTCCTTTATGAAACATAGTGGAAGGGTTTACTGTGGAAGATCACCCATGGTGGTGAAGTGAACAGGCATTCCTTTATGAAACATAGTGGAAGGGTTTACTGTGGAAGATCACCCATGGTGGTGAAGTGAACAGGCATTCCTTTATGAAACAGAGTGGAAGGGTTTACTGTGGAAGATCACCCATGGTTGTGAAGTGAACAGGCATTCCTTTATGAAACATAGTGGAAGGGTTTACTGTGGAAGATCACCCATGGTGGTGAAGTGAACAGGCATTCCTTTATGAAACATAGTGGAAGGGTTTACTGTGGAAGATCACCCATGGTGGTGAAGTGAACAGGCATTCCTTTATGAAACATAGTGGAAGGGTTTACTGTGGAAGATCACCCATGGTGGTGAAGTGAACAGGCATTCCTTTATGAAACATAGTGGAAGGGTTTACTGTGGAAGATCACCCATGGTGGTGAAGTGAACAGGCATTCCTTTATGAAACATAGTGGAAGGGTTTACTGTGGAAGATCACCCATGGTGGTGAACAGGCATTCCTTTATGAAACATAGTGGAAGGGTTTACTGTGGAAGATCACCCATGGTGGTGAAGTGAACAGGCATTCCTTTATGAAACATAGTGGAAGGGTTTACTGTGGAAGATCACCCATGGTGGTGAAGTGAACAGGCATTCCTTTATGAAACATAGTGGAAGGGTTTACTGTGGAAGATCACCCATGGTGTAAGTGAACAGGCATTCCTTTATGAAACAGAGTGGAAGGGTTTACTGTGGAAGATCACCCATGGTGGTGAACAGGCATTCCTTTATGAAACATAGTGGAAGGGTTTACTGTGGAAGATCACCCATGGTGGTGAAGTGAACAGGCATTCCTTTATGAAACATAGTGGAAGGGTTTACTGTGGAAGATCACCCATGGTGGTGAAGTGAACAGGCATTCCTTTATGAAACATAGTGGAAGGGTTTACTGTGGAAGATCACCCATGGTGGTGAAGTGAACAGGCATTCCTTTATGAAACATAGTGGAAGGGTTTACTGTGGAAGATCACCCATGGTGGTGAACAGGCATTCCTTTATGAAACATAGTGGAAGGGTTTACTGTGGAAGATCACCCATGGTGGTGAAGTGAACAGGCATTCCTTTATGAAACATAGTGGAAGGGTTTACTGTGGAAGATCACCCATGGTGGTGAAGTGAACAGGCATTCCTTTATGAAACAGAGTGGAAGGGTTTACTGTGGAAGATCACCCATGGTGGTGAAGTGAACAGGCATTCCTTTATGAAACATAGTGGAAGGGTTTACTGTGGAAGATCACCCATGGTGGTGAAGTGAACAGGCATTCCTTTATGAAACATAGTGGAAGGGTTTACTGTGGAAGATCACCCATGGTGGTGAAGTGAACAGGCATTCCTTTATGAAACATAGTGGAAGGGTTTACTGTGGAAGATCACCCATGGTGGTGAAGTGAACAGGCATTCCTTTATGAAACATAGTGGAAGGGTTTACTGTGGAAGATCACCCATGGTGGTGAAGTGAACAGGCATTCCTTTATGAAACATAGTGGAAGGGTTTACTGTGGAAGATCACCCATGGTGGTGAAGTGAACAGGCATTCCTTTATGAAACATAGTGGAAGGGTTTACTGTGGAAGATCACCCATGGTGGTGAAGTGAACAGGCATTCCTTTATGAAACATAGTGGAAGGGTTTACTGTGGAAGATCACCCATGGTGGTGAAGTGAACAGGCATTCCTTTATGAAACATAGTGGAAGGGTTTACTGTGGAAGATCACCCATGGTGGTGAAGTGAACAGGCATTCCTTTATGAAACAGAGTGGAAGGGTTTACTGTGGAAGATCACCCATGGGTGAAGTGAACAGGCATTCCTTTATGAAACATAGTGGAAGGGTTTACTGTGGAAGATCACCCATGGTGGTGAAGTGAACAGGCATTCCTTTATGAAACATAGTGGAAGGGTTTACTGTGGAAGATCACCCATGGTGGTGAAGTGAACAGGCATTCCTTTATGAAACATAGTGGAAGGGTTTACTGTGGAAGATCACCCATGGTGGTGAAGTGAACAGGCATTCCTTTATGAAACATAGTGGAAGGGTTTACTGTGGAAGATCACCCATGGTGGTGAAGTGAACAGGCATTCCTTTATGAAACATAGTGGAAGGGTTTACTGTGGAAGATCACCCATGGTGGTGAAGTGAACAGGCATTCCTTTATGAAACATAGTGGAAGGGTTTACTGTGGAAGATCACCCATGGTGGTGAAGTGAACAGGCATTCCTTTATGAAACATAGTGGAAGGGTTTACTGTGGAAGATCACCCATGGTGGTGAAGTGAACAGGCATTCCTTTATGAAACATAGTGGAAGGGTTTACTGTGGAAGATCACCCATGGTGGTGAAGTGAACAGGCATTCCTTTATGAAACATAGTGGAAGGGTTTACTGTGGAAGATCACCCATGGTGGTGAAGTGAACAGGCATTCCTTTATGAAACATAGTGGAAGGGTTTACTGTGGAAGATCACCCATGGTGGTGAAGTGAACAGGCATTCCTTTATGAAACATAGTGGAAGGGTTTACTGTGGAAGATCACCCATGGTGGTGAAGTGAACAGGCATTCCTTTATGAAACATAGTGGAAGGGTTTACTGTGGAAGATCACCCATGGTGGTGAAGTGAACAGGCATTCCTTTATGAAACATAGTGGAAGGGTTTACTGTGGAAGATCACCCATGGTGGTGAAGTGAACAGGCATTCCTTTATGAAACATAGTGGAAGGGTTTACTGTGGAAGATCACCCATGGTGGTGAAGTGAACAGGCATTCCTTTATGAAACATAGTGGAAGGGTTTACTGTGGAAGATCACCCATGGTGGTGAAGTGAACAGGCATTCCTTTATGAAACATAGTGGAAGGGTTTACTGTGGAAGATCACCCATGGTGGTGAAGTGAACAGGCATTCCTTTATGAAACATAGTGGAAGGGTTTACTGTGGAAGATCACCCATGGTGGTGAAGTGAACAGGCATTCCTTTATGAAACATAGTGGAAGGGTTTACTGTGGAAGATCACCCATGGTGGTGAACAGGCATTCCTTTATGAAACATAGTGGAAGGGTTTACTGTGGAAGATCACCCATGGTGGTGAAGTGAACAGGCATTCCTTTATGAAACAGAGTGGAAGGGTTTACTGTGGAAGATCACCCATGGTTGTGAAGTGAACAGGCATTCCTTTATGAAACATAGTGGAAGGGTTTACTGTGGAAGATCACCCATGGTGGTGAAGTGAACAGGCATTCCTTTATGAAACATAGTGGAAGGGTTTACTGTGGAAGATCACCCATGGTGGTGAACAGGCATTCCTTTATGAAACATAGTAGAAGGGTTTACTGTGGAAGATCACCCATGGTGGTGAAGTGAACAGGCATTCCTTTATGAAACATAGTGGAAGGGTTTACTGTGGAAGATCACCCATGGTGGTGAAGTGAACAGGCATTCCTTTATGAAACAGAGTGGAAGGGTTTACTGTGGAAGATCACCCATGGTTGTGAAGTGAACAGGCATTCCTTTATGAAACATAGTGGAAGGGTTTACTGTGGAAGATCACCCATGGTGGTGAAGTGAACAGGCATTCCTTTATGAAACATAGTGGAAGGGTTTACTGTGGAAGATCACCCATGGTGGTGAAGTGAACAGGCATTCCTTTATGAAACATAGTGGAAGGGTTTACTGTGGAAGATCACCCATGGTGGTGAAGTGAACAGGCATTCCTTTATGAAACATAGTGGAAGGGTTTACTGTGGAAGATCACCCATGGTGGTGAAGTGAACAGGCATTCCTTTATGAAACATAGTGGAAGGGTTTACTGTGGAAGATCACCCATGGTGGTGAAGTGAACAGGCATTCCTTTATGAAACATAGTGGAAGGGTTTACTGTGGAAGATCACCCATGGTGGTGAAGTGAACAGGCATTCCTTTATGAAACAGAGTGGAAGGGTTTACTGTGGAAGATCACCCATGGTGGTGAACAGGCATTCCTTTATGAAACATAGTAGAAGGGTTTACTGTGGAAGATCACCCATGGTGGTGAAGTGAACAGGCATTCCTTTATGAAACATAGTGGAAGGGTTTACTGTGGAAGATCACCCATGGTGGTGAAGTGAACAGGCATTCCTTTATGAAACAGAGTGGAAGGGTTTACTGTGGAAGATCACCCATGGTTGTGAAGTGAACAGGCATTCCTTTATGAAACATAGTGGAAGGGTTTACTGTGGAAGATCACCCATGGTGGTGAAGTGAACAGGCATTCCTTTATGAAACATAGTGGAAGGGTTTACTGTGGAAGATCACCCATGGTGGTGAAGTGAACAGGCATTCCTTTATGAAACATAGTGGAAGGGTTTACTGTGGAAGATCACCCATGGTGGTGAAGTGAACAGGCATTCCTTTATGAAACATAGTGGAAGGGTTTACTGTGGAAGATCACCCATGGTGGTGAAGTGAACAGGCATTCCTTTATGAAACATAGTGGAAGGGTTTACTGTGGAAGATCACCCATGGTGGTGAACAGGCATTCCTTTATGAAACATAGTGGAAGGGTTTACTGTGGAAGATCACCCATGGTGGTGAAGTGAACAGGCATTCCTTTATAAAACATAGTGGAAGGGTTTACTGTGGAAGATCACCCATGGTGGTGAAGTGAACAGGCTTTCCTTTATGAAACATAGTGGAAGGGTTTACTGTGGAAGATCACCCATGGTGCTAAAGTGAACAGGCATTCCTTTATGAAACAGAGTGGAAGGGTTTACTGTGGAAGATCACCCATGGTTGTGAACAGGCATTCCTTTATGAAACATAGTGGAAGAGTTTACTGTGGAAGATCACCCATGGTGGTGAAGTGAACAGGCATTCCTTTATGAAACATAGTGGAAGGGTTTACTGTGGAAGATCACCCATGGTGGTGAAGTGAACAGGCATTCCTTTATGAAACATAGTGGAAGGGTTTACTGTGGAAGATCACCCATGGTGGTGAAGTGAACAGGCATTCCTTTATGAAACAGAGTGGAAGGGTTTACTGTGGAAGATCACCCATGGTGGTGAACAGGCATTCCTTTATGAAACATAGTAGAAGGGTTTACGGTGGAAGATCACCCATGGTGGTGAAGTGAACAGGCATTCCAGAATGAAACATAGTGGAAGGATTTACTGTGGAAGATCACCCATGGTGGTGAAGTGAACAGGCATTCCTTTATGAAACAGAGTGGAAGGGTTTACTGTGGAAGATCACCCATGGTTGTGAAGTGAACAGGCATTCCTTTATGAAACATAGTGGAAGGGTTTACTGTGGAAGATCACCCATGGTGGTGAAGTGAACAGGCATTCCTTTATGAAACATAGTGGAAGGGTTTACTGTGGAAGATCACCCATGGTGGTGAAGTGAACAGGCATTCCTTTATGAAACATAGTGGAAGGGTTTACTGTGGAAGATCACCCATGGTGGTGAAGTGAACAGGCATTCCTTTATGAAACATAGTGGAAGGGTTTACTGTGGAAGATCACCCATGGTGGTGAAGTGAACAGGCATTCCTTTATGAAACATAGTGGAAGGGTTTACTGTGGAAGATCACCCATGGTGGTGAAGTGAACAGGCATTCCTTTATGAAACATAGTGGAAGGGTTTACTGTGGAAGATCACCCATGGTGGTGAAGTGAACAGGCATTCCTTTATGAAACATAGTGGAAGGGTTTACTGTGGAAGATCACCCATGGTGGTGAAGTGAACAGGCATTCCTTTATGAAACATAGTGGAAGGGTTTACTGTGGAAGATCACCCATGGTGGTGAAGTGAACAGGCATTCCTTTATGAAACAGAGTGGAAGGGTTTACTGTGGAAGATCACCCATGGTGTGTGAACAGGCATTCCTTTATGAAACATAGTGGAAGGGTTTACTGTGGAAGATCACCCATGGTGGTGAAGTGAACAGGCATTCCTTTATGAAACATAGTGGAAGGGTTTACTGTGGAAGATCACCCATGGTTGTGAAGTGAACAGGCATTCCTTTATGAAACATAGTGGAAGGGTTTACTGTGGAAGATCACCCATGGTGGTGAAGTGAACAGGCATTCCTTTATGAAACATAGTGGAAGGGTTTACTGTGGAAGATCACCCATGGTGGTGAACAGGCATTCCTTTATGAAACATAGTAGAAGGGTTTACTGTGGAAGATCACCCATGGTGGTGAAGTGAACAGGCATTCCTTTATGAAACATAGTGGAAGGGTTTACTGTGGAAGATCACCCATGGTGGTGAAGTGAACAGGCATTCCTTTATGAAACAGAGTGGAAGGGTTTACTGTGGAAGATCACCCATGGTTGTGAAGTGAACAGGCATTCCTTTATGAAACATAGTGGAAGGGTTTACTGTGGAAGATCACCCATGGTGGTGAAGTGAACAGGCATTCCTTTATGAAACATAGTGGAAGGGTTTACTGTGGAAGATCACCCATGGTGGTGAAGTGAACAGGCATTCCTTTATGAAACATAGTGGAAGGGTTTACTGTGGAAGATCACCCATGGTGGTGAAGTGAACAGGCATTCCTTTATGAAACAGAGTGGAAGGGTTTACTGTGGAAGATCACCCATGGTGGTGAACAGGCATTCCTTTATGAAACATAGTAGAAGGGTTTACTGTGGAAGATCACCCATGGTGGTGAAGTGAACAGGCATTCCTTTATGAAACATAGTGGAAGGGTTTACTGTGGAAGATCACCCATGGTGGTGAAGTGAACAGGCATTCCTTTATGAAACAGAGTGGAAGGGTTTACTGTGGAAGATCACCCATGGTTGTGAAGTGAACAGGCATTCCTTTATGAAACATAGTGGAAGGGTTTACTGTGGAAGATCACCCATGGTGGTGAAGTGAACAGGCATTCCTTTATGAAACATAGTGGAAGGGTTTACTGTGGAAGATCACCCATGGTGGTGAAGTGAACAGGCATTCCTTTATGAAACATAGTGGAAGGGTTTACTGTGGAAGATCACCCATGGTGGTGAAGTGAACAGGCATTCCTTTATGAAACATAGTGGAAGGGTTTACTGTGGAAGATCACCCATGGTGGTGAAGTGAACAGGCATTCCTTTATGAAACATAGTGGAAGGGTTTACTGTGGAAGATCACCCATGGTGGTGAACAGGCATTCCTTTATGAAACATAGTGGAAGGGTTTACTGTGGAAGATCACCCATGGTGGTGAAGTGAACAGGCATTCCTTTATAAAACATAGTGGAAGGGTTTACTGTGGAAGATCACCCATGGTGGTGAAGTGAACAGGCTTTCCTTTATGAAACATAGTGGAAGGGTTTACTGTGGAAGATCACCCATGGTGCTAAAGTGAACAGGCATTCCTTTATGAAACAGAGTGGAAGGGTTTACTGTGGAAGATCACCCATGGTTGTGAACAGGCATTCCTTTATGAAACATAGTGGAAGAGTTTACTGTGGAAGATCACCCATGGTGGTGAAGTGAACAGGCATTCCTTTATGAAACATAGTGGAAGGGTTTACTGTGGAAGATCACCCATGGTGGTGAAGTGAACAGGCATTCCTTTATGAAACATAGTGGAAGGGTTTACTGTGGAAGATCACCCATGGTGGTGAAGTGAACAGGCATTCCTTTATGAAACAGAGTGGAAGGGTTTACTGTGGAAGATCACCCATGGTGGTGAACAGGCATTCCTTCATGAAACATAGTAGAAGGGTTTACGGTGGAAGATCACCCATGGTGGTGAAGTGAACAGGCATTCCAGAATGAAACATAGTGGAAGGATTTACTGTGGAAGATCACCCATGGTGGTGAAGTGAACAGGCATTCCTTTATGAAACAGAGTGGAAGGGTTTACTGTGGAAGATCACCCATGGTTGTGAAGTGAACAGGCATTCCTTTATGAAACATAGTGGAAGGGTTTACTGTGGAAGATCACCCATGGTGGTGAAGTGAACAGGCATTCCTTTATGAAACATAGTGGAAGGGTTTACTGTGGAAGATCACCCATGGTGGTGAAGTGAACAGGCATTCCTTTATGAAACATAGTGGAAGGGTTTACTGTGGAAGATCACCCATGGTGGTGAAGTGAACAGGCATTCCTTTATGAAACATAGTGGAAGGGTTTACTGTGGAAGATCACCCATGGTGGTGAAGTGAACAGGCATTCCTTTATGAAACATAGTGGAAGGGTTTACTGTGGAAGATCACCCATGGTGGTGAAGTGAACAGGCATTCCTTTATGAAACAGAGTGGAAGGGTTTACTGTGGAAGATCACCCATGGTGGTGAACAGGCATTCCTTTATGAAACATAGTAGAAGGGTTTACGGTGGAAGATCACCCATGGTGGTGAAGTGAACAGGCATTCCAGAATGAAACATAGTGGAAGGGTTTACTGTGGAAGATCACCCATGGTGGTGAAGTGAACAGGCATTCCTTTATGAAACAGAGTGGAAGGGTTTACTGTGGAAGATCACCCATGGTTGTGAAGTGAACAGGCATTCCTTTATGAAACATAGTGGAAGGGTTTACTGTGGAAGATCACCCATGGTGGTGAAGTGAACAGGCATTCCTTTATGAAACATAGTGGAAGGGTTTACTGTGGAAGATCACCCATGGTGGTGAAGTGAACAGGCATTCCTTTATGAAACATAGTGGAAGGGTTTACTGTGGAAGATCACCCATGGTGGTGAAGTGAACAGGCATTCCTTTATGAAACATAGTGGAAGGGTTTACTGTGGAAGATCACCCATGGTGGTGAAGTGAACAGGCATTCCTTTATGAAACATAGTGGAAGGGTTTACTGTGGAAGATCACCCATGGTGGTGAAGTGAACAGGCATTCCTTTATGAAACATAGTGGAAGGGTTTACTGTGGAAGATCACCCATGGTGCGTGAACAGGCATTCCTTTATGAAACATAGTGGAAGGGTTTACTGTGGAAGATCACCCATGGTGGTGAAGTGAACAGGCATTCCTTTATGAAACATAGTGGAAGGGTTTACTGTGGAAGATCACCCATGGTGGTGAAGTGAACAGGCATTCCTTTATGAAACAGAGTGGAAGGGTTTACTGTGGAAGATCACCCATGGTGTGAAGTGAACAGGCATTCCTTTATGAAACATAGTGGAAGGGTTTACTGTGGAAGATCACCCATGGTGGTGAAGTGAACAGGCATTCCTTTATGAAACAGAGTGGAAGGGTTTACTGTGGAAGATCACCCATGGTGGTGAAGTGAACAGGCATTCCTTTATGAAACATAGTGGAAGGGTTTACTGTGGAAGATCACCCATGGTGGTGAAGTGAACAGGCATTCCTTTATGAAACATAGTGGAAGGGTTTACTGTGGAAGATCACCCATGGTGGTGAAGTGAACAGGCATTCCTTTATGAAACATAGTGGAAGGAGTTTACTGTGGAAGATCACCCATGGTGGTGAAGTGAACAGGCATTCCTTTATGAAACATAGTGGAAGGGTTTACTGTGGAAGATCACCCATGGTGGTGAAGTGAACAGGCATTCCTTTATGAAACAGAGTGGAAGGGTTTACTGTGGAAGATCACCCATGGTGGTGAACAGGCATTCCTTTATGAAACATAGTAGAAGGGTTTACTGTGGAAGATCACCCATGGTGGTGAAGTGAACAGGCATTCCTTTATGAAACATAGTGGAAGGGTTTACTGTGGAAGATCACCCATGGTGGTGAAGTGAACAGGCATTCCTTTATGAAACAGAGTGGAAGGGTTTACTGTGGAAGATCACCCATGGTTGTGAAGTGAACAGGCATTCCTTTATGAAACATAGTGGAAGGGTTTACTGTGGAAGATCACCCATGGTGGTGAAGTGAACAGGCATTCCTTTATGAAACATAGTGGAAGGGTTTACTGTGGAAGATCACCCATGGTGGTGAAGTGAACAGGCATTCCTTTATGAAACATAGTGGAAGGGTTTACTGTGGAAGATCACCCATGGTGGTGAAGTGAACAGGCATTCCTTTATGAAACATAGTGGAAGGGTTTACTGTGGAAGATCACCCATGGTGGTGAAGTGAACAGGCATTCCTTTATGAAACATAGTGGAAGGGTTTACTGTGGAAGATCACCCATGGTGGTGAACAGGCATTCCTTTATGAAACATAGTGGAAGGGTTTACTGTGGAAGATCACCCATGGTGGTGAAGTGAACAGGCATTCCTTTATAAAACATAGTGGAAGGGTTTACTGTGGAAGATCACCCATGGTGGTGAAGTGAACAGGCTTTCCTTTATGAAACATAGTGGAAGGGTTTACTGTGGAAGATCACCCATGGTGCTAAAGTGAACAGGCATTCCTTTATGAAACAGAGTGGAAGGGTTTACTGTGGAAGATCACCCATGGTTGTGAACAGGCATTCCTTTATGAAACATAGTGGAAGAGTTTACTGTGGAAGATCACCCATGGTGGTGAAGTGAACAGGCATTCCTTTATGAAACATAGTGGAAGGGTTTACTGTGGAAGATCACCCATGGTGGTGAAGTGAACAGGCATTCCTTTATGAAACATAGTGGAAGGGTTTACTGTGGAAGATCACCCATGGTGGTGAAGTGAACAGGCATTCCTTTATGAAACAGAGTGGAAGGGTTTACTGTGGAAGATCACCCATGGTGGTGAACAGGCATTCCTTTATGAAACATAGTAGAAGGGTTTACGGTGGAAGATCACCCATGGTGGTGAAGTGAACAGGCATTCCAGAATGAAACATAGTGGAAGGATTTACTGTGGAAGATCACCCATGGTGGTGAAGTGAACAGGCATTCCTTTATGAAACAGAGTGGAAGGGTTTACTGTGGAAGATCACCCATGGTGGTGAAGTGAACAGGCATTCCTTTATGAAACATAGTGGAAGGGTTTACTGTGGAAGATCACCCATGGTGGTGAAGTGAACAGGCATTCCTTTATGAAACATAGTGGAAGGGTTTACTGTGGAAGATCACCCATGGTGGTGAAGTGAACAGGCATTCCTTTATGAAACATAGTGGAAGGGTTTACTGTGGAAGATCACCCATGGTGGTGAAGTGAACAGGCATTCCTTTATGAAACATAGTGGAAGGGTTTACTGTGGAAGATCACCCATGGTGGTGAAGTGAACAGGCATTCCTTTATGAAACATAGTGGAAGGGTTTACTGTGGAAGATCACCCATGGTGGTGAAGTGAACAGGCATTCCTTTATGAAACATAGTGGAAGGGTTTACTGTGGAAGATCACCCATGGTGGTGAAGTGAACAGGCATTCCTTTATTTTTTTATTTATTTTATTTATTTATTCCAGACATCAGTAAAATTAAATACATAATACAGACGTCCATATAGCACAGTAAAACAATAAATTGTATTATTATAATTAAATCAACGTATGTAATGTATGGTAGGGTATAGGGTAGGCTTACTATGTAAGCATCGAGTAAAAAAATATATTGCATATTAGGTAATATAATAAAAATGCCCTTAGTACAGTAGGCTAGAGTCCAGCATGGCCCGTATCCGCGACGTAGCGGACGTTACCCTGGTGACCGCTTGGATAAGTTTATTATTACTCGCATCTACTCTGGTAAATAAACTCCTAATCGATTTATGACGGATATGTATGAAACATGGTAGATTGTTATTTCCAAAAAAGAGGGACATACTGTAACCACTTTGTATGGAGAATAACAACCTAGCCGCCCTATTATACGCCACCTTTAAACGATTATACACTACAGAAGAGTAATTGCTACGTGACCACAATGAATTACAATATACCGTAGTTAAAAATGCACGAAACAAAGTAACTTTAGCTGATATAGAACAGCATTTAAATTTTCGAACTAACGTATTTGCCTTTGCGTATAACCCTCTATTAGCTTTCTTGATGTCATAATCATCATCCCTACTCTCATGAAATAAGTGCCCTAAATATACCCATTTGTGAGCTCTGGAAATCTGTTTACCATATAAAAAGAAAGGAATAACACCATTATTACTATAACTACTAGACAAAAAATACATGACCTTGGTTTTCTTTAGATTGAAAATAATATTGTGATTTACAGCATAACTAAAGCAACAATTGATAAGAGACTGCAAACCAATAGCGGAATTAGAGATGAGACATATATCGTCTGCATACATTATATGATTTAATCTACAACCGTCTAATAAGCACCCCACATTGGTATCCACTAAATCGTAACTGAGTTGATCCATGTATACGTTAAATAAGTATCCACTCAAAATACCCCCCTGCTTAACCCCATTTGATACAGTAAAAGGACTAGAAAAAGATTCACCCCATTTGACCTGCAATGTTTGCTTTCTGTACCAATAAGCTAATACCCTAACAATATACTTGGGTATACCCTTGAGGAGAAGTTTCTCAAAAAGTTTATCATGTAGTATTCTATCAAATGCTTTGCTAGAGTCCACAAAGCACACATATACTGAAGAACCGTTATATAAATAATAATCAATTATCTCCTTGAGGGTAAAAATGCACAATTCTGTACCACTACGGCGTTTAAACGAGTACTGATAATCGCTTACAATTAACTGTGATTCAATACGAGATAGGATAATATACTCAAATAATTTACTAAATATTGAGGCTATAGCTATAGGTCGATAATTACCCTTATCCTCTATTGGTCCATTTTTATCTTTTATAATCGGAATTAATAAACAATGGATTGCGCTAGTTGGTATTACACCGTGAATATTCATAGCGGTAACTAATAAGGCCAATAGTGTGTTGAGCCGGGGGCTATTGCTATAGATATAATGCTCAGCAGCAATACCATCGGGGCCAGCACACTTATCCTTCTTTAAGTTTGATATTGCACAACTAATTTCACCTGCACTCACAATGAAATCATTAGAAAATTCAACATCATCCAAATTATTAAGTGTGTAATTGACAGCACCAGTAGCATTATCTACAATATTAAATAAAGAATGGTATTCATTTCTAAATAAATCACAAACTTCAGCTTCACCTGAGGCTCCGCTAACTGTTTTCGGTAGTGGCACAGATGTGGTACTTTCTTTTTTGACATCGCGCCAAAACGACCGATAGTCATTGCCGAGTTGCGATGCAGCCATTTTATCGGCTTTTCGCGTTGTTACTTCTCTACGACATTGTCGTAGAGCACGTTTAAAATTGGCCTTTGTAGCCATATATTTTCTATGTATCTCGCCGTTTCTAGGTGACCCAGCCTCACGCCATAACCTAAACCAATTGCGGGATTCCTCGTACTTAAATTTGACTACGTCATTCCAACCGGGAATGTTATAATTACGTGACGAATCATTGCCCTGTTTAGTGGGCAATGAATCGCGAGCCGTTTTAGAAATAGTGTCTGAAATACTGTCCCAAAAATCAGAAATGCAATCCGCATGCTCTTTACAGCGTGGGTTTTGACATTTAATACCATCGGGTATTACCAAGTGATCAAGTCGATCATTAAGTAACGTACTATAATCTTTCAAATTGTTAGCATTTGTTTTCGACCAACATATTTCGGGGCCGTTTCTCGCATTAGAGCTTTGCGTATTTGCATTGGTAGCATTAGCATTAGCATTAGCATTATCATTATCAATATCTATTTTATGCACATCAATGTTTAGCACAATGTTAACTGGCATATGGTCAGTAACCGTCTTATCATAATCAATACGAGTATCATTAACAATAGATTTGAAACTCGATGAAACAACAACGTGGTCCAGCCATGATGTTGTGCCATGAGCTGCACTTACAAAGGAGAAACTATTACTGGGTAGGGTTTCTACATCTAAGACAGTGAGGCCAAAATTATTGCACCAATCATTTAGTTCAGTATAAAAAGGTCGCCCAGGGGACGCATTAAAATCGCCAAATATACAACACGCTGTCGATGGGGATGACTCTATTATGGACTGCAATTTTCCTAAATATTCGACAAAAATATCATGATTATCTGGTGACTCGTATGGTAGGTAAACATTTAGCATTAAAAGTTTACTACCATCTGTAAGATTAATATAAAAAGGCAAAATGCGAAACTCTTTATCAGACAACAATTCGGTTGGTTCAAAACTAATCGCATTACTAATTTTCTGATTGGATAACACAGCCAATCCACCGTAAGGGCGCCCTAATTGAAAACCATCTGATAAATCAACAGGCGAAGTGCCATACGGTGTAAAATCTTTGTTAATTGATGCAAGAAATCCCAATTCTTGTTGTGGGAGGAAATGTTCTTGCAATATAACTATATCCGATTCTTTGCAAAGTTCCCTGACTACAGTCATAGATTCAGGTGACTTAATTGAATTCGCATTATATGAAGATATCCTAATGTTTTGAAAAGCCATTTTAATATTTTAAAGTTGTATGAAAAAAGAGGTATAGTTTAAAAATTCAAAATAGGTTACAAAAATAAAATCTCGGTATATATATAATATATATAGCGTATTGGACAGAATCAAAATTATAATAACTTTCAGTTATTGGTCATTGCCTGCGCTCACCCCTCCCCCCCCGGTGTCAGGCTGAGACGCTAATGATACACGTTGCAGCTGGTCTGCTTCAACTCTCCTCGCCTGGGTCAGTTCATCAGCAGCCGCCTTTGGGAAGCTAGCTCGATTGCGGTTGGACGTACCGTTTGCATAGGAAATAAACGGTCTGATACGACAGAATTGGGGCCACGCCTCAGGTACCAGTAACTTCTCGTCGTCTGGTTCCTTACACTCAAGTCGAAACGAGGAGTATGATGCGTCATCAGGTGAAATCTTCCTGCAGTTCACGTCTATCTTAACATTCACTTTGATGTAAGTAGAGATCTCTTCCGCGGTAACTTCCGGACCACATCCAGATAGGAATAATCGCTTTGTCGGTGCAATCGTAGCAAACGCCTGCGATGTTGACGAACCTTTAACAAACTTACTTTTACCAGACTGCCTGTTGCGTCGAGGCCCACTAGGCGGACGACGACCAACTTCTTCGCCGCGATCGGGGAAGAGACTTCGAGGTCGACCTTGCGGGAGACGTCCTGCAGCCGGACCCGGTCGACCATACCGATCGACTGGCTCAGACCAATCGCCTTCTTCCCGCTCCGACATGTCAGATAACTCTGAGAGGAGACGATACCGGTTATCGTCATGCAAACCGGTATTACCAATCAACGCTTCACGGTACAACGACTCTTTACGTCCAGAATCGCGATTGCAATACACATCAGCTCGTGGATTTAACGGTTTTTGCTTTTGTGGCCAGGGCTCAGCCTCAGTGCCAGAGGGGGGCCTAGTATTATGTGACCTACTGCTACGGGTAGGCATACCAGAGTCTCCATTAATTGGTATTTCGGAAACATCACTATCAACATCATTCGTATTGCCTCTACAGTCGGTGAAACATAGTGGAAGGGTTTACTGTGGAAGATCACCCATGGTGGTGAAGTGAACAGGCATTCCTTTATGAAACATAGTGGAAGGGTTTACTGTGGAAGATCACCCATGGTGGTGAACAGGCATTCCTTTATGAAACATAGTAGAAGGGTTTACTGTGGAAGATCACCCATGGTGGTGAAGTGAACAGGCATTCCTTTATGAAACATAGTGGAAGGGTTTACTGTGGAAGATCACCCATGGTGGTGAAGTGAACAGGCATTCCTTTATGAAACAGAGTGGAAGGGTTTACTGTGGAAGATCACCCATGGTTGTGAAGTGAACAGGCATTCCTTTATGAAACATAGTGGAAGGGTTTACTGTGGAAGATCACCCATGGTGGTGAAGTGAACAGGCATTCCTTTATGAAACATAGTGGAAGGGTTTACTGTGGAAGATCACCCATGGTGGTGAAGTGAACAGGCATTCCTTTATGAAACATAGTGGAAGGGTTTACTGTGGAAGATCACCCATGGTGGTGAAGTGAACAGGCATTCCTTTATGAAACATAGTGGAAGGGTTTACTGTGGAAGATCACCCATGGTGGTGAAGTGAACAGGCATTCCTTTATGAAACATAGTGGAAGGGTTTACTGTGGAAGATCACCCATGGTGGTGAAGTGAACAGGCATTCCTTTATGAAACAGAGTGGAAGGGTTTACTGTGGAAGATCACCCATGGTGGTGAACAGGCATTCCTTTATGAAACATAGTAGAAGGGTTTACTGTGGAAGATCACCCATGGTGGTGAAGTGAACAGGCATTCCTTTATGAAACATAGTGGAAGGGTTTACTGTGGAAGATCACCCATGGTGGTGAAGTGAACAGGCATTCCTTTATGAAACATAGTGGAAGGGTTTACTGTGGAAGATCACCCATGGTGGTGAAGTGAACAGGCATTCCTTTATGAAACATAGTGGAAGGGTTTACTGTGGAAGATCACCCATGGTGGTGAAGTGAACAGGCATTCCTTTATGAAACATAGTGGAAGGGTTTACTGTGGAAGATCACCCATGGTGGTGAAGTGAACAGGCATTCCTTTATGAAACATAGTGGAAGGGTTTACTGTGGAAGATCACCCATGGTGGTGAAGTGAACAGGCATTCCTTTATG
Organism: Nemertoderma westbladi; assembly: GCA_032718475.1. Taxonomy (NCBI): domain Eukaryota; kingdom Metazoa; phylum Xenacoelomorpha; order Nemertodermatida; family Nemertodermatidae; genus Nemertoderma; species Nemertoderma westbladi. Next base: position 9,344 of record JAUCBJ010007022.1, on the reverse strand, counting down.
AAACATAGTGGAAGGGTTTACTGTGGAAGATCACCCATGGTGGTGAAGTGAACAGGCATTCCTTTATGAAACATAGTGGAAGGGTTTACTGTGGAAGATCACCCATGGTGGTGAAGTGAACAGGCATTCCTTTATGAAACATAGTGGAAGGGTTTACTGTGGAAGATCACCCATGGTGGTGAAGTGAACAGGCATTCCTTTATGAAACAGAGTGGAAGGGTTTACTGTGGAAGATCACCCATGGTGGTGAAGTGAACAGGCATTCCTTTATGAAACATAGTGGAAGGGTTTACTGTGGAAGATCACCCATGGTGGTGAAGTGAACAGGCATTCCTTTATGAAACATAGTGGAAGGGTTTACTGTGGAAGATCACCCATGGTGGTGAAGTGAACAGGCATTCCTTTATGAAACATAGTGGAAGGGTTTACTGTGGAAGATCACCCATGGTGGTGAAGTGAACAGGCATTCCTTTATGAAACATAGTGGAAGGGTTTACTGTGGAAGATCACCCATGGTGGTGAAGTGAACAGGCATTCCTTTATGAAACATAGTGGAAGGGTTTACTGTGGAAGATCACCCATGGTGGTGAAGTGAACAGGCATTCCTTTATGAAACATAGTGGAAGGGTTTACTGTGGAAGATCACCCATGGTGGTGAAGTGAACAGGCATTCCTTTATGAAACATAGTGGAAGGGTTTACTGTGGAAGATCACCCATGGTGGTGAAGTGAACAGGCATTCCTTTATGAAACAGAGTGGAAGGGTTTACTGTGGAAGATCACCCATGGGTGGTGAACAGGCATTCCTTTATGAAACATAGTGGAAGGGTTTACTGTGGAAGATCACCCATGGTGGTGAAGTGAACAGGCATTCCTTTATGAAACATAGTGGAAGGGTTTACTGTGGAAGATCACCCATGGTGGTGAAGTGAACAGGCATTCCTTTATGAAACAGAGTGGAAGGGTTTACTGTGGAAGATCACCCATGGTGGTGAAGTGAACAGGCATTCCTTTATGAAACATAGTGGAAGGGTTTACTGTGGAAGATCACCCATGGTGGTGAAGTGAACAGGCATTCCTTTATGAAACATAGTGGAAGGGTTTACTGTGGAAGATCACCCATGGTGGTGAAGTGAACAGGCATTCCTTTATGAAACATAGTGGAAGGGTTTACTGTGGAAGATCACCCATGGTGGTGAAGTGAACAGGCATTCCTTTATGAAACATAGTGGAAGGGTTTACTGTGGAAGATCACCCATGGTGGTGAAGTGAACAGGCATTCCTTTATGAAACATAGTGGAAGGGTTTACTGTGGAAGATCACCCATGGTGGTGAAGTGAACAGGCATTCCTTTATGAAACATAGTGGAAGGGTTTACTGTGGAAGATCACCCATGGTGGTGAAGTGAACAGGCATTCCTTTATGAAACATAGTGGAAGGGTTTACTGTGGAAGATCACCCATGGTGGTGAAGTGAACAGGCATTCCTTTATGAAACAGAGTGGAAGGGTTTACTGTGGAAGATCACCCATGGTGGTGAACAGGCATTCCTTTATGAAACATAGTAGAAGGGTTTACTGTGGAAGATCACCCATGGTGGTGAAGTGAACAGGCATTCCTTTATGAAACATAGTGGAAGGGTTTACTGTGGAAGATCACCCATGGTGGTGAAGTGAACAGGCATTCCTTTATGAAACAGAGTGGAAGGGTTTACTGTGGAAGATCACCCATGGTGGTGAAGTGAACAGGCATTCCTTTATGAAACATAGTGGAAGGGTTTACTGTGGAAGATCACCCATGGTGGTGAAGTGAACAGGCATTCCTTTATGAAACATAGTGGAAGGGTTTACTGTGGAAGATCACCCATGGTGGTGAAGTGAACAGGCATTCCTTTATGAAACATAGTGGAAGGGTTTACTGTGGAAGATCACCCATGGTGGTGAAGTGAACAGGCATTCCTTTATGAAACATAGTGGAAGGGTTTACTGTGGAAGATCACCCATGGTGGTGAAGTGAACAGGCATTCCTTTATGAAACATAGTGGAAGGGTTTACTGTGGAAGATCACCCATGGTGGTGAAGTGAACAGGCATTCCTTTATGAAACATAGTGGAAGGGTTTACTGTGGAAGATCACCCATGGTGTGAAGTGAACAGGCATTCCTTTATGAAACATAGTGGAAGGGTTTACTGTGGAAGATCACCCATGGTGGTGAAGTGAACAGGCATTCCTTTATGAAACATAGTGGAAGGGTTTACTGTGGAAGATCACCCATGGTGGTGAAGTGAACAGGCATTCCTTTATGAAACATAGTGGAAGGGTTTACTGTGGAAGATCACCCATGGTGGTGAAGTGAACAGGCATTCCTTTATGAAACAGAGTGGAAGGGTTTACTGTGGAAGATCACCCATGGTGGTGAACAGGCATTCCTTTATGAAACATAGTGGAAGGGTTTACTGTGGAAGATCACCCATGGTGGTGAAGTGAACAGGCATTCCTTTATGAAACATAGTGGAAGGGTTTACTGTGGAAGATCACCCATGGTGGTGAAGTGAACAGGCATTCCTTTATGAAACATAGTGGAAGGGTTTACTGTGGAAGATCACCCATGGTGGTGAAGTGAACAGGCATTCCTTTATGAAACATAGTGGAAGGGTTTACTGTGGAAGATCACCCATGGTGGTGAAGTGAACAGGCATTCCTTTATGAAACATAGTGGAAGGGTTTACTGTGGAAGATCACCCATGGTGGTGAAGTGAACAGGCATTCCTTTATGAAACATAGTGGAAGGGTTTACTGTGGAAGATCACCCATGGTGGTGAAGTGAACAGGCATTCCTTTATGAAACATAGTGGAAGGGTTTACTGTGGAAGATCACCCATGGTGGTGAAGTGAACAGGCATTCCTTTATGAAACAGAGTGGAAGGGTTTACTGTGGAAGATCACCCATGGTGGTGAACAGGCATTCCTTTATGAAACATAGTGGAAGGGTTTACTGTGGAAGATCACCCATGGTGGTGAAGTGAACAGGCATTCCTTTATGAAACATAGTGGAAGGGTTTACTGTGGAAGATCACCCATGGTGGTGAAGTGAACAGGCATTCCTTTATGAAACATAGTGGAAGGGTTTACTGTGGAAGATCACCCATGGTTGTGAAGTGAACAGGCATTCCTTTATGAAACATAGTGGAAGGGTTTACTGTGGAAGATCACCCATGGTGGTGAAGTGAACAGGCATTCCTTTATGAAACATAGTGGAAGGGTTTACTGTGGAAGATCACCCATGGTGGTGAAGTGAACAGGCATTCCTTTATGAAACATAGTGGAAGGGTTTACTGTGGAAGATCACCCATGGTGGTGAAGTGAACAGGCATTCCTTTATGAAACATAGTGGAAGGGTTTACTGTGGAAGATCACCCATGGTGGTGAAGTGAACAGGCATTCCTTTATGAAACATAGTGGAAGGGTTTACTGTGGAAGATCACCCATGGTGGTGAAGTGAACAGGCATTCCTTTATGAAACATAGTGGAAGGGTTTACTGTGGAAGATCACCCATGGTGGTGAAGTGAACAGGCATTCCTTTATGAAACATAGTGGAAGGGTTTACTGTGGAAGATCACCCATGGTGGTGAAGTGAACAGGCATTCCTTTATGAAACATAGTGGAAGGGTTTACTGTGGAAGATCACCCATGGTGGTGAAGTGAACAGGCATTCCTTTATGAAACATAGTGGAAGGGTTTACTGTGGAAGATCACCCATGGTGGTGAAGTGAACAGGCATTCCTTTATGAAACATAGTGGAAGGGTTTACTGTGGAAGATCACCCATGGTGGTGAAGTGAACAGGCATTCCTTTATGAAACATAGTGGAAGGGTTTACTGTGGAAGATCACCCATGGTGTGTGAACAGGCATTCCTTTATGAAACATAGTGGAAGGGTTTACTGTGGAAGATCACCCATGGTGGTGAAGTGAACAGGCATTCCTTTATGAAACATAGTGGAAGGGTTTACTGTGGAAGATCACCCATGGTGGTGAAGTGAACAGGCATTCCTTTATGAAACATAGTGGAAGGGTTTACTGTGGAAGATCACCCATGGTGGTGAAGTGAACAGGCATTCCTTTATGAAACATAGTGGAAGGGTTTACTGTGGAAGATCACCCATGGTGGTGAAGTGAACAGGCATTCCTTTATGAAACATAGTGGAAGGGTTTACTGTGGAAGATCACCCATGGTGGTGAAGTGAACAGGCATTCCTTTATGAAACATAGTGGAAGGGTTTACTGTGGAAGATCACCCATGGTGGTGAACAGGCATTCCTTTATGAAACATAGTAGAAGGGTTTACTGTGGAAGATCACCCATGGTGGTGAAGTGAACAGGCATTCCTTTATGAAACATAGTGGAAGGGTTTACTGTGGAAGATCACCCATGGTGGTGAAGTGAACAGGCATTCCTTTATGAAACAGAGTGGAAGGGTTTACTGTGGAAGATCACCCATGGTTGTGAAGTGAACAGGCATTCCTTTATGAAACATAGTGGAAGGGTTTACTGTGGAAGATCACCCATGGTGGTGAAGTGAACAGGCATTCCTTTATGAAACATAGTGGAAGGGTTTACTGTGGAAGATCACCCATGGTGGTGAAGTGAACAGGCATTCCTTTATGAAACATAGTGGAAGGGTTTACTGTGGAAGATCACCCATGGTGGTGAAGTGAACAGGCATTCCTTTATGAAACATAGTGGAAGGGTTTACTGTGGAAGATCACCCATGGTGGTGAAGTGAACAGGCATTCCTTTATGAAACATAGTGGAAGGGTTTACTGTGGAAGATCACCCATGGTGGTGAAGTGAACAGGCATTCCTTTATGAAACATAGTGGAAGGGTTTACTGTGGAAGATCACCCATGGTGGTGAAGTGAACAGGCATTCCTTTATGAAACATAGTGGAAGGGTTTACTGTGGAAGATCACCCATGGTGGTGAACAGGCATTCCTTTATGAAACATAGTAGAAGGGTTTACTGTGGAAGATCACCCATGGTGGTGAAGTGAACAGGCATTCCTTTATGAAACATAGTGGAAGGGTTTACTGTGGAAGATCACCCATGGTGGTGAAGTGAACAGGCATTCCTTTATGAAACAGAGTGGAAGGGTTTACTGTGGAAGATCACCCATGGTTGTGAAGTGAACAGGCATTCCTTTATGAAACATAGTGGAAGGGTTTACTGTGGAAGATCACCCATGGTGGTGAAGTGAACAGGCATTCCTTTATGAAACATAGTGGAAGGGTTTACTGTGGAAGATCACCCATGGTGGTGAAGTGAACAGGCATTCCTTTATGAAACATAGTGGAAGGGTTTACTGTGGAAGATCACCCATGGTGGTGAAGTGAACAGGCATTCCTTTATGAAACAGAGTGGAAGGGTTTACTGTGGAAGATCACCCATGGTGGTGAAGTGAACAGGCATTCCTTTATGAAACATAGTGGAAGGGTTTACTGTGGAAGATCACCCATGGTGGTGAAGTGAACAGGCATTCCTTTATGAAACATAGTGGAAGGGTTTACTGTGGAAGATCACCCATGGTGGTGAAGTGAACAGGCATTCCTTTATGAAACAGAGTGGAAGGGTTTACTGTGGAAGATCACCCATGGTGGTGAAGTGAACAGGCATTCCTTTATGAAACATAGTGGAAGGGTTTACTGTGGAAGATCACCCATGGTGGTGAAGTGAACAGGCATTCCTTTATGAAACATAGTGGAAGGGTTTACTGTGGAAGATCACCCATAGTGGTGAAGTGAACAGGCATTCCTTTATGAAACATAGTGGAAGGGTTTACTGTGGAAGATCACCCATGGTGGTGAACAGACATTCCTTGGCTTAACGATTGGCTAAAAGATTCTCCCATTCATTATATATATTTATTTACACGAATACTATACCTACATATACATACCTACATTACGTTATCGTGTACGGAAAATCCAAATGTTTGGAAGTAAAGGAATCAAACTTTCATAACGGAATTACCATAAGTTACTAAGTTATTCCTCTCCATGTACTGTCTGCACTGTATCAATTTTACGGACCCACTCTCAACCAATGAAAGCTCTATTTCAAAGATAAGACTTACAGGGCACTACAGCAAAAAAAAATACAAAAGAAGAAGACGAAATTTTATTCTTAAAAGTGATGAAACTTGTATTAAAAATCTCCACATGTAGTCAAGACTTGTTGACTAAGCTACTACGAGTCTATTAAACCACAGATAATAGTTATTACATAATTTAGCAGTTATTATAGTACCAAATATTTATCAAGCCTACTGGCACTGTACTATGATAAGCACATCCAATGGAACATTCGAAGCGAATCGGTTTAATAGATTGGGAATGGATACATAGCAAAGAAACTCTATGGCAAGAATAATAATACAGAGGAAATTCACAATAATAGTCAAAATCCTGTGTTACCCTGCAGGATCGACGGATGGGTTTGTTGACTGCAATAGCAGAACAGATCAACTTATACGTGAATGTAGTTTTACTATTTCAGCCGGCTGCTCAGCTGATCGTCTATTGTAAGTTGTCTAAAGGATATTAAAACCATGATTAAAGTACATTTTCTTCTGATAGATTGAGAAAACGGAAATCAAAATCTTTCAATCATGCTAAGGTAAATAATTAGGCCAGTACTCCAATGATGGAGTCATTTAGTCAAAATATATTATAGATCACACATTGATTTCAATAGTCGTATTCGTATGTCACAACCCATGAAAGACACAACTCAAGAGATTATTTGCCATGTTACATCTATTATTGACTTAGAATAACAAGCGCATCTTAAATATTTTTTAACAAATTAATTTATGATTTCAGTAGAGCAGTGGAACACGGTAGCTTCAATTTTAACCTGCGAACACCGTAATAAATACAGCAGTTCATGTTCCGTTGCAGAAAATCCTTCCCGCCAGTCACCCTGTGCCTGTCCCCAGCGGAGTAACAATTAATAACATTATCAAATTATTGCGTAATATATTTATTGTTGAGTAATATATTTATATATTTAAACTACAAGATTATATAATAGGGGTAGTAGGACATAAAATATATATTATTATATAATAGGAGTGGGGAAAAACAGCAACCCAATCCAAACCGGACAGTGTTGTTATCACTAGGCCTATTTCACTGTGGCTAGTTATACAGTATTTTGTCTTATGGCAATTATGGTTTCCGACACACCCACACTACTGACCAGACACACCCACTTTTGGAAAACGGCCATAGTATAATTGAAGGGCTGCTGAGCATAAAAAGGTCCCATGTGACGAAAGTGTCATTATGAGATAATAATATTAAAACAATAAAATAGGACATGGGGTCTATTCCCTCAGATACTACCTAGCATTTAGGGCCACTTGGGCCACTGTTAGTACTCAGGCACTAGGCCCATCAAAAATTTTCTGACATCTGCGCAATTTTGTTTAAAAATCTGATCATATATCTGTACATACCGGTAGGTGCTAATTGGGGTTGGTTGCATTCAGTTGGGAAATCATGTTTATGCATTTGGGGCTGATGGTAACATACATTGGGGTGGGTGGTTTCAACTCTGTTCGGTGGTACGGTAGGATTTCTAATTTATTGGTCATTGTCTTAATTTAGTGGTGCAGTTTTGTTAGGGTAGAGGTGGGGTTCGTGGCACACTGCTGATGAGGAGAACCACGAAGCCCAGGGTTCAGTGTTTAAATCTCCGAAACCCTTTTATTTTTATAAAAATTTATTACTTAGACTTACCTTTTCGGCGGACAAAATGTCCTATATTTTTCGTAATTTATGGGATAGCCTATTTCGTGCAATACTTACCGGAACCTGTAGTTACTGTATGGTTTGGTGCAATTTTTCTTGTGGTAGTTGGGTTGGGTTATGTAGCACTGAAATCGAGTTGGTATTTTGTTTTTTGATGGGCCTAGTGCCTGAGTACTAACAGTGGTCCAAGTGGCCCTAAATGCTAGGTAGTATCTGAGGGAATAGACCCCATGTCCTATTTTATTGTTTTAATATTAATATTACAATCCCTCTAAAGTCGTGGTTGTCAACATCATATAATTATGAGATAATCACACTTTTGCGTTTTTTTTAACCTACACATTACAGTTGATGTTGGCATTCTCTATTTTTGCATGCAGGTACATATGTGTACTTCAAAATCTTTACTTTCAAAAAAATTTTTTCAAAAAATTTAAAATTGTTTCGCATATATCAGGCAGTATTGTACATAAGACCTTTTTTGTTTATGTCTATGCGATTTTTACTGCACATACTGTAGGACTATTTTACTCTAGGATATCAGGCAGTATTGTTTATATGAACTCAGAACCTTATTGGTAAGTTAAGTTAGGTCTCATAGGACCTCTGTATGAGTATAACTCTGATTCTAAGAAAATGTCCCTTAAGACCTTTGTATGCTCAGCCCTTCACTTATTGTAACTGTTCGCTGATGACTCGCAGTTATGACTCCCCCACATAAAAATTGTAACGTTGCATAACATAAATACAAATATTAGTTATACATAATATCATTGCCAAAAATATATAATAGTGGCCGAATGTCAAACAAAACTGGTAGGCCCTACTTTATTTTAAAGTATTTACATAAATTTACAATAAAATTAAAGAACAGAAACCTGTGGGGAGATGGAAAACTATTGACACATAATTTAAAATCAACTTATTATTATTAAGTTTATCATTTTATAATTTAGTAATTGATTTCTTGTAAACAACTTTATCAATAATAATATAAAAAATACCGACTAATATTAAGTTTATACACGAATTTCAGGCCAATAATAAAACACCTTATTATGGTATTTACGAAAAACAGTTCATTTATAAAAAAATGTATATAAACATCTAGACACGAAAAGAAATGCCCAAAGCTAAACAACTTAAAAGAAAAGTGAAAGTAAAATAAGTTGTTATAGTTTAGTAGTATAGGCCTATACAGTAGTTGATTGTCTCAATGAATCAGCAAAAATATTAATAATTTATAAGAAAATCTCACCTTAACGTACTGTAGTGGGCTACTATACGTTGGCTAGAATTAACATATCTGCAAAGGTCGTGTGTTCTATCCCTGCATGTAGGACTGGTTTTCGTTTCGACACTCGAATGCTTTAAATAAAGGGACTCTAGCTCTTAAATGGTAGCTCCATAGCAAAAGGAGCGGAAAATAATAATTAATAATTTTAATAGTAATTAATAATAGTAAACTTAATAATTAATTAAATAAAACTCTACGTATTTATATTTAGTTACGCGATAATTCGAACAATAGGCT
>JAUCBJ010007021.1:0-97535 GCA_032718475.1 Nemertoderma westbladi | reverse complement strand
TTACATATTGTTATTTGGAGAATAACGATAAACGATCAGACACCCCGATCTTCTTGATACACTAAGGTTAGAGAGACCGGTTACATATAGCAATTGCGACTTATATTATCGTGGTTTGTAGTGAATTGAATGCTATTTTATAGGCCCTACAAATGTCGGTTGCTATTCTCTTTATATATGATTAAAATCAGTGACTATCGGCAATTCAGTGTGCAGCGGTGTGCAATAGTCTGTATGTGCTTGTCCGCGTAACAAAGCATCTCCTAAAGAATGCGCCTTACGTGTAACTTATAATCCATTCCGTTGTGTTTAGTGTAAGCCATAGCTCTGTTTATATAGATAGAGCGCCACGTCCTAAAGGAACTGCTAATATTTCCCGAAAGTGAATGATATTTGTCAGGAATTATATTAACGATCAATCGAATAGTACAGTAGGCCTGCACCGCAATCAAATTAAAGCATCCGAATCCAGTCTCCCGGGTATATCCAGCGGGTGAATGGTCGCGCATAGACTGGCTTCGGCTAATGTTGGATTTATTTGTGTCAAATACTTGTCATAGGCTAAAGTCGATTTATAACCTAGAAGACATATAGATTTGGCGGGTTAAACTGCCAAAGGTCTTAAAAGCGCGAACAGTAACAGTTATAATTCTGATTGCAGTGTAGGCAATAAATACAGTTTACTATTGTTCTGGTAAGAACAATAACAGATATAGCTTCTGTATTGCGGTAGGCAATAAAGCTGAAGTACCGGCAACCGGTACCCAGTAGGCCTGACTACCTAACCACCCGGACCGGTACTTACAGCAGTACAGGTACAGCAGTATTATTCGATTTTGATAATTATATACCGGTAGGTCTTAATAAGTAATCGGGGATGCCCTGGTTTTTTATTGAGATTTTACTTATTTCTGTCAGTTTTATTTGTTTGTAGGCCAATATTGAGCAGAAGGCGTGTAAGCCTGCTCAGATCGTACAGATAATTTGTAGGCTGGACTGTTGTCTGACTGTTGATAGGTCTGAACGGATTGCAGTGCATGTAGAGTGTATGTCCGATAAAGTGCCGGTTAGGAACGTAGGGGCAGCTAGAGCTGTAAGGTAAACCCCCCCCCCCCCCCCCCCGAAAGAATAAGTCGTACTACTAGGTTAAAACGCATACTAACTAACCATTTCGGAGTCTGCATGTCCTGTAGTTTATTTAGGCTTGATAGTAGTCTGCCAGCGTTTGGTCTGTACTTTGTTTGTGTAGTCTGTACAGGTACCGTAATATTTCTTATTCAGATAATTTATAGGCTAGATTGTTGTCTGGCTGTTGTTAGGTCTGAAGAGATTGTGGTGTGTGTAGAGTGTATGTCCGATAAAGTGCCGGTTAGGAAAGTAGGGGCATCTAGAGCTGTAAGGTAAATCCCCCCCCCCCCCCCGAAAGAATAAGTCGTACTACTCGGTTAAAACGCATACTAACTAACCATTTGGGAGTCTGCACATACTGTAGTTTATTTAGGCTTGATAGTAGTCTGCCAGCGTTTGGTCTGCATTTTGTTTGAGTAGTCTGTACGCGTAGCGTAATATTTATTATTCAGAGTTTATGCGATTATTCGCAACATTCATATCCCCAAGTTTATTCCTACAGTAATTGTGCTTGTTATATATACCGTTATAGTTAAACTAACCCCGGTACTACATCAGGGCTGCTTGGCGTAGGTAAAGACTGGTGATTTTGTGCCCCGGTCACTCCAGCAGATACCGTGGTTCTTTTAGCTGTTCAAGTATTTTTAACTACTGATTATTTGTTGTATAAGTACTTGTACCTAATTTAGGGTTTAGTGTACAGTGCTTTCCGAAGGCAATTAGTGTGTAGGCAGTATATTTGTGTTGTAAAGTGGTTAATAGGCACGTTGGTTCTGGTAGACCGCGGTAATTAACTTCTAGGTAGGAACACTCCGTGATACATAACGTAGTACTTATAGCACCACGGCTATAAGTCGTCAGACGGTGGTATTTTTCTATCTGGACAACGCAGTATATTTACTACTACTTATTATTTTCAAATACCGTAGTAACCTGTCCGTTGTAATAACCAGATATTCTAACCCTTTGTTAGGCTGGTTAGTAGACTTCTTGTAAAATTACCCTAAAAATTCGTACTTGTAATTTTTGTGTTTATTTAGAGATTGTAATCTCACCCAGAATTGTACGTAATTTGTAGTATTAAGTAACTTAGGTAAATTAGAATTATTTGTTTTAGTGTCCAACAAGTAGCACTCCACTGAGAGCGCACAGCTTCTGTGTAGTGACTCCCCCCAGAAATAATAACATTTATTTCAAATATTGACAAAAACCCATTTTAACGGGTATATATATTATAAATCAACTCAAACGATTTATAAATAGTAGGCCTGCCATACAACAATTAGCAAACAACTGCTTAAATAACGGTAATCAAGTAAAGCAAAGTAACCAAGTAACCCCTAAAATTTCAGAAATTCAATTATTCTAAAAATAATTGATATACCGGTATTTACAATAGGATTATTTTATTTATTTCTATAAATTTAGGCTGAAATTATTCGCGGTATTCTGTGATTAATTCTAGTCTGTAATTATACTTATATATATACTATAAGTAAGCTGTATACCGGTATTCACGATAGGCCTATTATATATTTATAAATTTAGGCAGAAATTATACCGGTATTCTGTAATTAATTCTAGTCCATAATTATACTTATATATACTATAAGTGTAAGCTGTATACCGGTATTCACGATAGGCCTATTATATATTTATATATATTTGTGCTGGAATTACATACCGGTATTCTGTGACAAATCTAGTCAGTAATAATACTTATATATATACTATAAGTGTATACCGGTATTCTAATATATTGTGTATATATATTAAGTTGCACTGAGTGACGATATCAGTAATTAATTACTAGGCTAATAGTTGATACTGAATTACTAGACTTGCTTTAACTGTAATATAGCAGTAGGCATTCAACTGTACAAATCAAATATGTCTGACACAAAACGGGCACTGTCAGATAGTCTTTTGAAAGGTGTTAGAATGAGTCTTCGACTTGGACAGTGTCTTGAAAGGATAGAAGCGGAAAGAAAAGTAGCAGCGGCAGAAGCGGAAAGAAAAGCGGCAGAGGCAGTGGCAGAATTACCTAATTTGCCTCCTGCGGTGAGACTAACTAGCACAGACTTAGGTAGTACAGAACCCACAGACCAAATTATTACAGTAGAAAGACTCCCTACTATAGTAGATGAGCCTGAAATAATTAGGCCTGTTCTCGAAGCCACCCCTTCGGTGATAGAGACACCTGTACTCCCAGAACCTACCTCTAAATTCCCTTTGCACAGCACGAAACTACCTGTGCCCAGTAGGACTGTTCCCGAGTCCGAACCCATCCCGGACGCCGAGCGAGATATCAAGAATTTATCGCCCGTCGTCTCTCGCTTGCCCGCTACTACGTTGGCGACTCCCGCTTCGGCAGTCGAGTGGGTAGCTGAGGGACGACGGGAGATGGGTCTCCTGCTCGGGCAGCTGAGGGAACATTGTAAATGTTCCTCCCAGCAGGTCCGGGAGTTGGAAGGGACTGTTCAGCAGTTAAAGGGAGCAGTAAGAGAGGGTAGGTTAGCATTGCAAGAAGTGCAGCAGAGTATCGCGTCAGAACGCGATAAGTTAGTAAATTTACAAAAGGGTATACCACCACCCTCTGTAACAATGTGTCAACCTGTTAGGTCTGAAGTATTTCATGCGCAAGGTGTGGAGCCTACACGCATCTATACTGCTAGTGAAGTAGAAACTCCTATAGTAAACCCTATTAAGGGTAATTATAAACCTGTTGACAGTGATATTCCATATAGACTTGATAATAATCCGAGAAATTTATATACCGATAACTCGATATTAAATAATACGATGGCCCAAGAAAGTTTTACGTGTCAAATGGCTAGAACCGAAGCCCGTCAAGCGGTAAAGATGGGAGAGATCGTCAAGTTCAATGGAGATGAGATGAAATGGTTACCTTTTAATGAATATTACAAAGATAACATATAGAACTCTGTGTTATCTAACGGAGAAAAGCTTAGATTCCTCATCGAGTGCTTGGAAGGATCTCCCAAGTTAATGGCGTTAAAGTTTATTGGACATCCAGATGGATTAAGACAAGTTTGGGATACATTAAACATCAGGTATGGTAATAGGAATAACATAGCTAGGTATTTGTATGCAAAATTAATGGCGCCCCGAAAGTTTCTTAGCAGCGGGATTATAGAGTTTTCCGACGAGACTCAGGAGATCTGTAGACAGCTAGATTGGTTAGGTAAGTCTCGTGAATACCAGAATTCTATGGTTGTAGGAGCCTTAGCATCAACTCTGCCAAAGGGTGGAGTAGGTACACGCTGGGACAAGAAAGTGTTATATATGATGGAACAACAACGACGAGACCCTACCATGGCTGATCTCATGTCATTCTTGGATGGAGAGGTAAAATTACAGCTCCTAAAGCAGTCCCGAGAGAAGACCCTGGAGAACAAGGTGAGTGAAAAACCCGTTTCTAGGAGAAAAATAATACCAGTGTGTTATACCGACGAGGGCGAAAGCCAGGCTTCTCAAGAAGAAGACAGCGGGAAAGACACTGAAAGATCTTACTATGACAATAAAACCCCAAAGGACGTAAGTAAATTCAAGTCTCGAACCAATGACAGGAGAGAACAGGTAAGAAAAACTCCTCCTACGTCTCCTAAGAGAATTCATGTAAGAAATCCCGAGGAAAGAACGAGCGTGCACCACACAGCACATGTTAAAGTAAGTAACATCAATCCCAAATGTGTGTTGTGCGACGGGCCCCACCGTTTAAATGTGTGTAATGAATTCCTAAAGAAATCATTAAAGGATAGACGTGAAGTCATGTGGGATAAGCGGTTGTGTTATAATTGTCTCAGACGAGGACACCAACGGTGAACCTGTTACTCCGACGCAAGGTGTGCGAAGTGCGGCGCGAAACATCATATTTTGTTGCACACCGAATTCGAAAGAAACAGCCCGAGTCAGGTAAGTGAGTCCGAACTACATGTCCAATTCAGTGATGTGAACGACACTGACCAAAGTTCTGAGATGGAAGGATTCTATACGGACGAATTCTCAGACGAAAACGAATCCTGTTACTTAATAAATACCGCAGTGTATCGAGCACTTACGTATGAGAAGGAAACCGACAGTGAACTCCCCATAACTACTTCTGATCGACAACCATCTTGGAAAGCGCCAACTTCCAATGTAGGAATCCGAGAATTTCCTGTAGTACAGTTAAGGGTCCACGGACCTAAAAGGAGTTATATAGTGAACGCTTTTTTCACTGCTTTATTTCACCCAGCAGCTTGAAATACCTAGATTCAACACCGATTACCCTGGAGTCCAAATACTCATCGGTCAAAATGCGCATGAAGCGCTCGAGACATTGGAGAAACGGCCTGCTCAACCGCAACCACTACAAGCTTATGCGGGAAGAACTAGAGTGGGTTGGTACTTTACTGGCCCTTCCCGTAGAACTCTCATGGAAAGATTACCGAAAGATCAGGTATATCAAGTAAGAGAATGGGAAGATGAGAGCAGTGAGTTAGACGATCCAACTGAGGGAAGACCATACTCCTCAGATAATGACGACATCAACTCCAATGTAGATCAATGGAGACATTGCCCCGAGACGATTAATCTAGCCGACATCGCCTCCAGAGGAGCAACTCCTCAAGAACTGACAGATACTCCAGACTGGTTAGGTGAACCCGACTTCCTAAGTAAAGAAGATGAATGGCCTCCCCACCTTAACCCGGCTGAGATTAGACAGGCCAAGGGAGCGGAGAAAGTAACACAACCACTCAATCGCCCCGCTGGTCGTTTATGTTTAATGGAAAGAGACCGAAAACTGTCCGGAAACTATGGAAGGCAAGATACTCTTCCCTCGACCACCTCCCTAATCCAACAAATATCTAGGGACTCCATAACGTAACAACATACGGAGTGGGTGTGTGACTATATTATTTTATATTTATTTTATTATTTTATATTATGTATGTATTATTATGTAATTTTATTATAATCGTTTTCTTTAATTTTATTTAGTCAAATGTTATTTAGCGATTATTTAGTAGATTAGTGCAATATATTAGTGTTTATTACTTAATTACTTATATATTATATTTAGTGCGACGGCGAGAAATAATTATTTTTCTCTTTCCTTACTGTCCGTATCATATTATAAATACGTGACTACAGTAAGATGAAATATCCGTACTTATTAAAGTACAATAAAGCTCCTACTATATTCAAGTATTATTGGTAGGCAGAGTATTAGGAATGCAAAGTTCAGATCCTCGTGTCTCGGCTAAACCAAGCTCTGGGTAGACCTTGGAAACGACTTGCCTCTTCTCACTGACATTGCTTCGTGCGATATTGCTCTCATACCGTATATTAAATAATACATATAGTAGCGTGATGTCCCTTTAACAGTAGCGTAAAACGCAAAATAAATCTGTTAAACCCTTTGACCATCTGCAATTCTAGTCGATTAAGATATCGCGGCACCCACTGATATACTTGAAAGACAAAATTCTAGAATCAGTGGTTAACGTCCCCAGACTTGTTCTGGAATAAACTGGTGCCCATCCTAAATATTAACTGTTAATATTTATAAAATCTGTCAAATTTCAGATCCTTTAACATTCTAGTCGATTAAGATATCGTAGCACTTACCGATACTCTTAAAAAGACAAAATTCCTAGAATCAAGGATCCCAGTCCCCAGACTTGTTCTGGAATAAAATTGTGTCTATTTTAATATTAAATAATAAATTTACGGGAATAAATTTAAATTCATATTTTAATGAATTTGATAAATTGTCATTTTTATACAATTTATAATATTCCCAAAATTCCATTAATTAATAGATCATGGGAGCGGAGATTCACCTATTAAGTGTATTAGTGTGCGAGAATCTCCCATATAGAGTCAATAGCCGATAAAATTCATAAAATCATATATAAAGATGATATTGACCATTAAAGACTTACTATTAAATAGCATCCCAGATCTGTATGCATGGGAATTACCCTAATTCTACCGCTAGCTTTCCATAATGTCACCATAGCAACAACCACGCTAGAATTAGAAGCGAGTCAACAGAACAATAAAAAGCTTGCTCATTGAATAGCATACGGAATAAATAGCACACCGCTAGTATCCAAGGATACATAATAACAACGTGACATTCTGGAAGGCACTTGACTAACGGACAAATGACCCGAATGTGTGATAGAATGTGTACCATTTGTGACAGTTACGTGGAATTTGTGCGTTTGTAGGTGAATGTTACTACTAAGGTGTATTTACAGTAGCGAGTCGCAATTGTGAAAGTAGCCCTAACTCTCCAGTAAGAACCTGAAGTATATCTAAGCCTTTGGGACGGACGGTGGAGTGACTCGTGCTGGTTGTTGTAGTCGTTGTGCAGCTACGACGTTGGCGATAGGCACATCGGCGAAAGTACACCAGCGCTGAGGATCTCGCACTGTCCGGGGGCAGAGAGGGGTAGGCAGCGACGCCCGCTCGCCTAAATATAAACTCATTATAATATGGATAAACTTATATAGCAGATATGATTGAGTTGATAGAAGATGATCTTGGTATCAGGGCGCGATATACTCTACCTTTACAAGCGTTTGTTGATAGCTTGATACGCGGCGACGCTGGTCCAACTACTACGGATGACGATGGTCGTTATATCTAACCGCCAATGTCCCAGGAACAACTTACGCGTGAATTGGACTATAGAAAATTCACCGCTCGCTATACGCATCGTAATGGTACGTATATGGACTTCTTAACTACTGGTCATCCTATCGACCTACACGATACGAACGATATAGACACCGAAAGGGAAATGGTTTTATTTAAATATCATACCCAGCGGAAGCGGAACGATAAACTGAGATTCGAACACGAAAATTCTATTCGAAACCGACTCGAAAGTGAAGATGTTGAAGAACCGGATAAACGCAGCGACTTCAAAGAATATCTGGAATTCTTGAGAGAAACATATCTCAATATTACCAGTCAACAGAATCTAGAAACTCGATATCTTCAAGGTATACATCATGACCGCATGGTAGAACTCAAACGGCTCTATTCCACTATGATGTATCTTACCGCTGCTCGACCGCTACCTGTTGAACCGGATAGCTTCGAACAGATGGAGGAATATTGTAAACTGGAGAAAGATCACTCGCGTTTCCCCTACAAGACGTGCGTCTTTGGTATTATTGCGATGAATGCCCTAGACCCAACCAACAAACGGAAAGACCTAAACATCCGCGGAGACGTTGCACTAAACACGGTTTTACTCGCTATATTTATGGGAGTTTCGAGCGAAACTTGTTCGATGTATCACCTACGCTCGCTCGATTCAAACGATCCTTAAATAAACCTATGATCCGAGTTCCGGAATACTCGATCAGACCTCCTCACTCCCTAGTGAGAACCTAGACTCTTGATCCTAATAGTATCATGGATCCTCCCGAGCTGTACTCACTGTTCAAAGATCTAGTGCTACCCGAACAGTTAGTCGGTGGCACTCTGATTGTGGGCTCCCTAAATATTCGCCCATCTTACCTAGTCGGATTGGGACGTGGACATCTAATATCGTCATTCAACCGTATCATCGTCCCTGTTTAACACGATATAACCTGTCACCAAAGTGGCGGAGAGCGTTGTACCAAATGAGTTAGACGCTATTCTACAAATATCAGAAAAGGAACTTACGCTTGTTCAGATAAACGTAAATTGCACTAGCAAGTCCAAGCGGTAAACAAAGTAACTTTATCTCAGTTCGATCGGGAAATCCAGAATCTCTAAGAAGTTATCGAACTTGGACGACCCTATTCTCTGCGAGAGTTTTTGGATGAACGTATCCAGCTACGAGCGGAGGAAAATCAGCTCGAGGAGAAGCATATCGAAACGGCGGATACCCCGACCATAATCCTACACCTTCTGATGCAATCATATTGCACCCTTCACCCAGGAGTTATAGCTCTCCTAGTAAAGTGGCTCCCCCCAAAGAGAAAAGGACTCTTGCTAGCTTTAAAAAACTGCGTAAACGCCGTCCACGCAAGAAAGACTAACTGTTTAGAGTATTTTTATATTTTAGAAACTGTGATTTTTTATATTTTATAGAATTAAATCCCATTTTCTGGGAGCGGTGTAAAAGCTTTTGTGGGATATAACTGGCCCTTTTGCTTCGCAATCCAGTTTCCCTCAATGCGCTCAAATACTCTAAAGAAAAACTCCCTAACTCAAATGATGCAAGCTACCGGCTGATTGGCTGATTTGCTGTACGTATGGCCTCTTTGTTCTGTTCGATCAACCAACCAGAGCAAGGTCAATCAAGCAGAGTGATTCATCCTGTGTGTTGGCTAAGGGCTGCAAAAATCCGGATAGTTCGGCATTTAGACATTCGTGGAATCTGTGGAATATGGAACTCTGCCAATGAGAGCTTTTCCTCTTTGTGTTGAAAGCTACCTGCAACAGCTCACAGGGTTCAGTGTGTTGGTTTTCCTGATGCCATGAACATCGGCTATGGAATTATTCTGTTTTATTCCAACATTAGAACGGCTTTAATTATAAGAACACATAACTGTTACCGGCGCAGTGGACCGGTACGGTACGGTACGGTACCTACTGCTGTATTGCACATTATTTACTGCTATTTACTGTTTGTTATTAATTGTATCAGTTGTTTACATATTGTTATTTGGAGAATAACAATAAACGATCAGAAACCCCAATCTTCTTGATACACTAAGGTTAGAGAGACCGGTTACATATAGCAATTGCGACTTATATTATCGTGGTTTGTAGTGAATTGAATGCTATTTTATAGGCCCTACAAATGTCGGTTGCTATTCTCTTTATATATGATTAAAATCAGTGACTATCGGCAATTCAGTGTGCAGCGGTGTGCAATAGTCTGTATGTGCTTGTCCGCGTAACAAAGCATCTCCTAAAGAATGCGCCTTATGTGTAACTTATAATCCATTCCGTTGTGTTTAGTGTAAGCCATAGCTCTGTTTATATAGATAGAGCGCCACGTCCTAAAGGAACTGCTAATATTTCCCGAAAGTGAATGATATTTGTCAGGAATTATATTAACGATCAATCGAATAGTACGGTAGGCCTGCACCGCAATCAAATTAAAGCATCCGAATCCAGTCTCCCGGGTATATCCAGCGGGTGAATGGTCGCGCATAGACTGGCTTCGGCTAATGTTGGATTTATTTGTGTCAAATACTTGTCATAGGCTAAAGTCGATTTATAACCTAGAAGACATATAGATTTGGCGGGTTAAACTGCCAAAGGTCTTAAAAGCGCGAACAAAATGCGTTATTGAGCGGATTT
The DNA here is from genome assembly GCA_032718475.1 of Nemertoderma westbladi. Lineage (NCBI taxonomy): Eukaryota > Metazoa > Xenacoelomorpha > Nemertodermatida > Nemertodermatidae > Nemertoderma > Nemertoderma westbladi. Next base: position 87,080 of record JAUCBJ010007021.1, on the reverse strand, counting down.
ACTAAGAATGACCATTAACTGCTGATTATATCAGTTCAAGTTTTAAGGGATTGTAATTATGATTTTACAAAAAATATATTGCTGTGGCCGTGTCTCGAACCCATCAACTAATAACGTACAGTTCCCGAGGCTGCGCTCTACCGACTGAGCTACCTTTCGCACTTTCTTTCCCTAATTTAGTAATTAAATTTAACATTACATGATACTGATTATCCACACACACCACTAAAATAACTTACAAAATTAAAAAAGGGTATATATTTTTATGTTGTGTTTTTTTAATATAAACTATTTTATTTATGGATATTTTTTTTTAATTTATCTACCGGATATGTCAATTAGGCCTTGAAGGTCCAGGTTACGGTTCGAATGATATATTTCTGTGTTTCTGAAATTATTTTGTAATTTAATTAATCTGTATACCAATGTCACTGACGTTTATTGAATAAATTTATTTTTATTAAATAATTGAGGATTATGTTATACTTAAGTCAATAACTAACCGTTTCTGCATCATGTTGCCTAGGTTTACGATGGTTCTATATGGGGTAATGGTACCAACCTTTACGCACTGTACCCGCACAATCTCAGCCCTGGTAGTTTACTACCGGATAGTATGCCCGAGGTTAAACGGGTCGCTATTATAGCTAAAGATTTCGATGATACCAAAGTATCGATTGCTCTCACCGGTGAATGTCCTGAGCCTACACGTAAGTTACCTAAACTAGTTATAATATTTAAAAAAATTGAAAATTTGATAGCGGTTTTACCAGGAACTGCGTGTCCGTGTACACTGTATGGTATGGTATGTACAGTGGAAAATATAAAATGTACGGAGATGGTTTTATATTTGTTTTGAATTTTTATTTTATGAAATGTGTATTATTTAATTATCCATATGAACATATTACCAATATATATTACAATTTTATTGTCATAATAAATATTGTAAAATCAGCTTAAACTTCTCTTAGTATACCTGTGTAGGCTGAAATGTTATTGTGTGGACGTATATTTGGTTGGTCATGGACGTTTCTACTCAACTGCTATTACTGTAATCGGCTTACTGTGCATAAAGTTCATGAGACGCCCCATAAAGAACACTGGTCTTGAAGATGCGGATAATCTCGCGAAAGCCATAGTAGATAGGGAGTTGTGGTGCCGCAATTTTGTCGATAAACCGTTCCAGCATTCTTAATGACGTTAGGCACATTAGGAAGGAAGCCTCGTGTCGGTATGGAAACTGAAAGTTTCTTTGACTCTGCAGAATTTAGCGTGGAGCTTATCAATCGCAGGCTGATTGCATAGCCTACAAGAACGGGAGTCACTGGAGCGCCTGCCGTGCAGGCCCTGCAGTTGTTGTCGGTGTTGTGAAAGATTTCAAGGCCCGTTTCTGGCGGGTTTAATTATCCACTGACATAAACGTTTAGCGGTATCCATTGATGTTGCTGATACAGTAAATCTACTTTCGCTGCACATACACCATGTACATTGCTTTGATTATGTTTGTTGTCGTGAATATTACACCGCGGTATTGGAAGCTGCTAACAAATTGGAGACAAAACATACTGGAGGTGATCTTTCTGCGCTAATCTACCGTCGCGTCTAAACTCCATAGCGTCTGTCTTTTTCAGGTTTTCTTTGATATTTTTCTTTCGGCAGTATTCGTAAAGAGCATCCGCATGGAGTGCGCTCCTCGGCCTTCGGACTCGGAAAAATTCGCCTTTACTATTCCTCGTAAAGGTGGATTAAAAAATCGGACAAAGAAATGTTACTTACTTTTTGTAAAGTAAATAGTTATTATTAAATACATTATTTTTGATTATTTTACTTTTTAAATAAATAACTCCGCCTAGCCTGTAACATGATGTTTTATGTTAATTCCTGCTTTCAATTTTTCCAGCTACACCACCTCCAACCACAACAGTGACACCACCACCAACCACACCAGTGACACCACCAACAACCACCGAACAAAGTTAGTCATTTATTGATGTTTCTTTGTTATTCGAATAAAATGTAAATGTGCTTTTTTGAAGTTGGTGACACTATTAGTGTTTTAGTTATTATGCAATTAAATCGTTGAATTATTTTTTATATTTAAATAATTTCTTCCATCCCCAGTTTGTGAAGCACCTTTGGTGCCTTGCACCGAGAACACCGAATGCCCTCTCAGTTGCGACGATATCCGTGACACCGAGATGCACACGTGCGAGGTGTTCACCAACACCGGGGAATGTGTGCACCAATGTGTGTGTCCCGAAGACACCGTGTGGGACGATGTATTTAGCACATGTGTAGATCAAACGGTAAGTTTGCAAGAGGAAAGAATATGCTTCGAATCGGATAGTCGAGTAATTATGGCTCCCTCTATGCCTTATAGGTAACAGCCAAGACCTTCTTGCTGTCTCCAGTGTTACATGTGTTACGTTTACTTAAGGGACACCCCCCCCCCCCCCCCCCCCCCCTCCTCCATATAGATTTGTTATTATTAATTACTAAATTTCTTCTTGTGTGTAGTATTTTATCTTCCTGGCCAGAAGATGGGACAGATAGCCGAAGATTTGGCCGGGATGGATTGGATTTTGCCGAAGTTAATGAAGCGTTGACCTATAATGGCCACCAGCGAAAATGTTCATTTTACTAAAAAAACACTATAATGGAGTATTTTGGAGAAGCGAAATTGTTCGTGGGTTACTTTTTCTAAATCAATAACTTTTGATAAAAAGCTAAAAAACAAATTTGGAGAACGCCTCTAATGTATCCAAATCATTATTTTTCTGTAATAATTATTTGGAATTGTGTGCCATTATTATATCGGAACGGTGGTTCCTAGTTATCAATAATTTAATTAATAATGAGTTAATTTTAAGGGGTTTATTTTTCTAAAAATATTAAGAAGAATTTCAATTAATGATATTAATGCGTTACTTTTTGGGTCAACTGAGTGTTCATAGAAAGGTTGAAATGTGGGCATATTATGCTGAAAATCGGCATTTGCATAATTTCTGATAAGCTAAAAAACAACGACGGCTATCTATTGGGTTGGGTGAGAGCTTTCCTTAATGTATGGTGCGTAACTTTTAATTGCTGCAGAGATAGCCAGAGCTTCATGTTCGCATGGCAACCAGGTAACATGATGATCTTTCATTTTGAAACTGAAAAGGCCCCCCAACAAGCGTTTATTTAGAAATGTAGTGTTGTACCAAAACCTTGATTTAAGGGCACGTGCATGTGATAAAAATAAAAAAAAAATTAAATATAAAATAATTTTTTTTACAAAATAAGAAAAATGAAAATATTTTTTTTGCCGAATTGTGGATCAAAATTTAAAGACGATTTCAAAACTGAAAACGACATAGCGAGATTTCTTTTAGTTCTCGAGTTATATATATACTGTATCTGTCTGCCTGTCAGTCCGTCTTGTCTGACAAAATTAAAGAAACATACGCATTGTACAATTTTCGCTATAGGAATTTTCCTGTTTATTGAGCTCAATATGTCACAATCTGTCAGCCTGTCTGATAAACAGACAGACTGACAGTCTGGAATTCATCAAACGTTAAAACTGACTTCGGAACAGTTACCACCCCGGAAAACCCCCATATCGAAAATTTTAGTTAAAGAAGTATTCATCCTTAATTTACATAAATTTAATAATTTATACTTATATAATTTGAATTATCCCTCCATTTAACAAAATAAAGTAAGTACCTGTTTCTACGGAACTACCGAACCAAATTGCTTGAAAGTTTCAGCATATGTTCCTCTAATAATCCTTTATAGCTGGAACCACCATTTAGACATATAGTTCGAAATTGCAAAAGTTACATCACAAAAAACGGCCAAAATACGTGTTTTTTCAATTTTTAAAAATGACATTTTTCATTTTGAAAAGTTCTGGTGACAAAATGACTTTTTTAATTATTTGTATCGTTCCTCGTTTGAGACACACGCTAAATTTCCATAAAAATGTGAAGCCATTCTGTTCAACCAATTCCTCAGAATAGGTACATAAGCTAAATAGTCCAATGTATTGACAAACACATGCCCTTAATGGTGATGCATCCACAGTAATAATAAGCTGATCTTCCGGTGTTGGAAAAGTAACTAATTACATAAGGTGATCTTAGTGAATTTTTTGAGCAGTTTCAAAATGTTTCAGTTGCTCTGATGACCACACAATTAGGCTACGACCCTGAAGCTTCTTAATAGTATTTTCTATTACAGCTAATAAAGAGGAATATCCCGGAATACAACGAGATCCATATAACCTCTTATAAATCAGCCTCATCAGATTGTCAATGTCCCAGAAGACCACTCCCAACCTAGTGTCATGGCTTCTCTATGAGATGCAATTATTTTAGCACCAGAAAGTTTGAGGTTATTATTGGATAAATGTTCCAAGACAGTAGACCACATTTCGAGCAAGTGATCAAATTATTGCCTCCAATATAAAGATCGTCTGCAACCTTATCAACATAGCCATCCTGAATCAGATTTCCCAGAACTCGAAGAGTCTAATCTTCAAGCCACGCCACTGCAATGCCCATGGCATATCGAGTGTAAACACGAAGACCTTTTAAAGGTGTAACTGTGCCAATTTAAGATATGGAACCAAACGTTTATCAACTTTAATTTGAATGAAAGCTTTCGTCAGGTCGGTAATAATAAGAAATGAAGAGATCTTCCGGAGAAAATCATCAAACCTCGTAGATTTGGAGGGAAGTATCCGCACATATCAACTAATTTCAAATTGGTGACTAAGCGATGACCATCTGGTGGTTTTTTAACGAGGAAGCTAGCTGAGGCATAAAGAACCTCAACTCCAACGTTCTCTGGCTTCTGAAGCACTCCAAGAGCTTCAAGTTTGTCGGCTTCAACCTGAAGCAGAGACATGACCTACCAAGATCGACCTAGATACGACCCGCCAAGCTGCTGCAAAGCCCCTAAATGTCCTCGTTCAGATGAGACAAATAAAAATGTAATACTGTAGCTCCAGTTGTTATCGAAATATGAGGAGTTCCTGGCACCCATACCATCAGCGCCTTTTGGAATTGATTAAAATTAAACAAAATACATCGAAGACTTTGGTATAACCATGAAACCATACTATGCTTTTTTTGGTTAGTCGAATTCATTATTAGTAATCGAAAAGTAAAAGTAGCAAAAATTTCCAACTGTTATATTGTGCCTTTGATTGGGTAATTCTGAAGCTATACTGGTTTGTTTCAAGGCCGCTGATAACGATACAACTCTTTAAAAATCATTCGTTGTAACGCAACTATCGTTTTTTTATGTTTATCTATTGGGACGAAAAATACAAGTAGCCTAAAATTTCAAACGCCAAAAATTTAATTTATTTGGTTAATACGATATTGTTGAGTGTCATATTCGGATCAGCATCCCTGAATACCCATAATGTCATAAAATTCGATTGATTTGGTAATTATTTTTGAATATCAAATTTGTGCTACTTGTATTTTTCGTGCCGCACATTGACACGTTTCTAAAATAGCCGTAATCAACAAGGCAGGATATTTTCAATGTCATATTCGTGATCAGCGTCCCAAAAACTTATATGATAGTCATAAAATCAATTTGTTTTCGTGGTGATTTTTCATTATCATATTTCCACTAAGAAATTTGTATTTTTTCGTGCTCCTGGGGCACAAATAACTGACTAATAACTAATATAACAACATGCCTATGTCGTTATAATACACAACTCTTCGATATGTTTGATGTAGATGAATAAACCTTCTCCATGAAATCAGCACATTCTAAAACCTCAGTAGCAAAACTGTACGGCGAATTACCACTTTTGAAAAAAGTGATACTTGCACTTTTGGTGCGCTTTTAGTATCTTTTAAAAAAAATGAAAATTTTTCTTCTAATCTTGCTTTCGAAAGGAGTTGATAGGGTATGGGTGCCAGGAACTCTTCATATCTCGAAAACTACTGGAGCTATTAAATTTTTATTTGTCTCATATGAAAGAGGACATAATTTTAGTTAGGGCCAAGTACTTTCGACGCGCCTGACGTATTGTTTCAGGGGTTCTATCTAAGAGAAATAACTGGCCCACTAAATATAGGGGCTTTGCCGCAGCTTGGCGGGTCGTATCTACAGTAGGTCATGGCAGAGATAAATTTGAATGATTATAAAATGGAATATAACCTTTCAAGGTGAAGGCAAGACTGGGCCAATGTTAACCTAAGTGCGGATAACACCACTTTTGTCATTATATGACTGGATTTTTGGGTCAAAAACATGATCATAGTGCAAATGAAGACTGATTAATTTCGATTGCCGCCTTAGTAATTGATGAGGATCAAGGGTTACAGAATTGGAGAATGGAAAGTTTGGGTTTGATAGTTAGCTAACCTCATATTTGGGTATGTATTACACGAGACACTCTCGTGTAATACTTCTTCGACATTAATATACGAAAGAGAGTCAAAACTTGGAGGAACTGGTCAGGGTATAATATTGTTTGTTCATTCAACATTGAATGTCAGGGCATCGTGCAAGCTGGGATATCTCAATTTATTGCAATAACAAAATGGCACACCACCCAGAATGTCTTAATTTGGTCCATTTGCATCAGTAACGAGAGCCTCTATTTTAAAAACAATATTACCAAGAAATATTTAAACATTAATTTCACCAACAATATTTAATTGACCAGCAACTTGACTGTATCCCAGCCAATGTTGCTAATGACTGAGAAACTGAATTGCCCGTGGCTCCTGTATCAATAACAGTCTTACATGGTGTAGTTTTGTAAAAACGGAAAAAGAATGGTGAAGGCATACATTTGACAAGATTCATTGAAATAGCATAGGCCTACACAGAGCCATCTTCATTCTGACTTATTTCAGCACAATCCACCAAATCGATTTCAACATTAAAAGCCCATGCTATTTGGGATTTTTCAAATTTCGAAATATACCAGCAATTAGCAATATCACAGCTGGTAAATGGACACCCAGATGTTTTACATAAAACTCAACATTTATTTGAATTGCTTGGAACACTGTTAGAAAATTTATTGAAGCGATGATTGAATTCAATAACACCTACTAACCTTTGTTGACGTGAATTTGAAGTTCGGGTGAAGTTGACCTTTAAATCTCCATGAACATTGATTTCAGCAAGGAGTGAATCCATTGACTCAACTATCTGCAGCTGTAGATCTTTGAGAGTTGTCGATTGTAGATCATGAGCGAACACTCATGAGACATGAAATGACAAACATTCATCAATGGGCTGAAGCCAAATGTAGACGCTGAGGCGCTCAACAGTAGGAGAAATATCTTCATCATGCTGGGGAGGACATCCATCAAGTAGGATTTGAGAGTTAACAGATTGTCTTCAACGTGAGCGCATATTCATTGAAATAAGGTGCCGTAGCGCTCCCCTTGTTCCCGTTTTACATTAGAAAGTTTGGGAAGTTGATATCTGACTGCCGAAACTGATAATGTTTGCGAATGCGCTGCCAGATCCAATTGAGTGATATGCTTATTTCCATGATTTCATTTCGTAATAAAGATGGAGCAAATTCTGCGATCAAACCAAGCGAACTAAATGGATAGTGTTCGCGCTTTTAGACCTTTAGCAGTTTAACCTGCCAATTTTAGTTGTCCTTTTGTTTATAAATCGACTTTAGCCTATAACAATTACCTAGTGTACTGAAGTTACATCAGCCGAAGCCAGTCTGTGCGCGACCTTTCACCCACGGTTTTGGGAGACTGGATTCGGATTCCTTGATAGTGATTGCGGTGTAGACCTACTGTATTATTCAATTGATCGTTACTATATAATCCCTGACAATATATTTACTTTCGGGGAAATATTAACAGTTCCTTTAGGACGTGGCGCTTTAAGTATAAAAACAGAGTTATGACTTATACTAATCACAACTAGATGGCCACTCAGTTTCGTAAATAGCGCATTCTTTAGGAGATGCTTTATTAACCTTCACACTACTTCACACTGATCTGCCGACCGTCACTGAATTTGATCATATATAAGGAAGATCGCAACTGACACATGTAGGGATTATGAAATAGCATTTAATTCACACAAAAACCACTATAATGTAAGTCGCAGTTGCTACCGGTAAACCTGTTCCTCCTACCTTCAGTAATCAAGAAGATTGAGGGTTTTATGATTATTTATCGGTATTCTCCAAATATAACAGCAATATCCATTAACATAACAACAATTAATAACATAAGTAAAATAATGCGGTGAACAGTCAGTATGTGTTACATAATGCATGAAATGTGTATCCAAGTATGACAATGTAGTTGAATTGTTAATAGTTTTACGTTCTTATAATCAAAGCCATCTGATGTTTAGGCCAAAGTCTGAAACTTCCACACAGAAGTACAGAAGATTAAGATTCCGAGCCGGTTCTGGCGCTCAGAAAAATAGTAAACAAAGACCGTAATGCATTGCGTGAGTTTCCATAGGCCTCTGTCAGACATAAGGGGAAATCGCTCTGATTGGTTGGACGAACAAAGAGATTCCACGTCCACAAAGAATCAGCTGATAGATTTCGTCATCTGGGCTCTGATTCCCTCCCGTCACGTAGTTGGATAAATTTAGGGCTATTTTAGAGTATTCTGTGCATTGCGGGAAAAATGACTTGTTATGTCCACAAAAGCCCCTACACTGCGCATTGCGGGAAAAATGACTTGTTATGTCCGCAAAAGCTTTTACACCGCTCCCAGAAAATGGGATTTAAGTCTATAAAATATAAAAATCACAGTTTCTAAAATACAAAAATACTCTAAACTATTAGTCCTTCTTATGTGAACGGCGTTTACGAAGTTTTTTGAGGCTAGTAAGAGTCCTTTTCTCTTTGGGGTGAGCCACTTTACTAGGAGGGCTATAACTCCTGGGTGAGGGGTGCAATACAATTGCATCGGAAGGTTTAGGGTTACGGTCGGTGTATCCGCCGGTCGAGGTACCCGGTTGATCGATATCAACCTCAGTGGAACGAGGTCGAACAACCTTTAGAGCGCGTTTCAGGATGGCAGCCCTTACTGGTCCCTGACGAGTCATTTGCACGAGAGCGGTAGGCGGACCGTGAGTAGTGAGAAATTTCCTCGGTTTGATGGTTCTTTCCAACTCGTGTTCTCGGGCTCTATATTCATAGGGTCGTCTATGAACTTCCTGTAGTTCTGGATGCGAGTTTATGAACAAGTCACTGCGGGATTTATCAATGGTAGAAACTTTAAACCATGCGTAGGATCTTCCGGTTTCACCATATAATATTGAGTTAAATTGACATAATAGGGGTGATCTTTGATTCCATAAATGAGTTCGGTAAAGGTCTAGCGCGTAGGATGACCTCGTGTACCATACGACGGACAAGATCCGCTCGATTGTCCGGAGGTTCAATGAGTATACCGTCGACATGAGCAGCCTCGATTGGCGGACGTTGTAACATAGGAGCGTCAGCGATAAGATCTCTAGATCTTAAGTTGATATCAACCGGTTGGGGTTGTACCATGGCGAAGGGTTTGTCTCCGAAATGGGGAACCATCGAAGGATGAATAATGGTTTTGGAATAGAGATTAGTCATAAGGATTTGAGCTTCTGGCTGGGCTAAAGCTGCTTCTTCTCTCTCGTCCATTTCGATGTGCTTCTCCTCGAGCTGATTTTCCTCCGCTTGTCGTTGGAAGCGTTCGTCCAAAAGCGTTGCTGGGTAAAATGGTCTTCATCCCAGTTGTAAGGTTCCACTTGGCTAGTAGCAAAGTTCTTTATCGCCACCATTTTTACCGACCTTACGCTATGTTCTCCTAGTTCATCCTGGGGAGTGGACAACGCACCCACGTAGTAATCTGTGGCTACTGTGGATTTCCAAACCTGCATAATTCCTGAAAGGTTCAACTTAGTTCGGAACTTGGGTTATCCAGCAAAGATGTCTTCGGCTAGTTCTTTGTCAATGAATGTACCTGTGCTGCCAGAGTCAAGGAGGGCGTTTACTATCAGGCTCTTCCCTAGCCCATGGACTCTCAGCTGCACCACAGGAAATTCCCGGATTCCGACAGAGGAAGTTGGCGCTTTCCAAGATGGTTGTCGGTCCGGAATAGTCAGCCTAGGATTTTCCACTTCCGATTCAGTCTCGTACGTAAGTGCTCGATACACAGCGGTGTTTATCATATAACAGGATTAATTTTCGTCGGAGAATTCGTCCATGTAGAATCCTTCCATTTCCGAACTGTGGTCAGTGTCGTTCACATCACTGAATTGGACATGTAGTTCGGGCTCACTTACCTGATTCGTGCGGGTTCTGTCAAATTCTGTGTGCAGCAAGATGTGATGTTTCGCGCCGCACTTAGCACACCTCGCATCTGAGTAACAGGTCCATCTTTGATGTCCTCGTCTGAGGCAATTATAACACAACCGCTTATCCCACATGACATCACGTCTATCCTTAAGGGATTTCTTCAAGAATTCATCACACCCACTCAAGCGATGTGGCCCGTCGCACAATACACATTTGGGCTTGATGTTACTTACTTTAACCTGTGCTATGTTGTGCACCCTTGTTCTTTCCTCGGGCTTTCTTCCATGAATTCTCTTAGGAGATGTAGGAGGAGTTGTTACCTGTTCTCTCCTGTCACTGGTTTGAGACTTAGATTTACTTACGTCTTTCCTCGGTTTGTTGACATAATAAGATCTTTCGGTGTCCTTACCGCTGTTTTCCTCGTATGAGGTTTGGCTTTCGCCATCGTCTGTATAACACACTGGTATTACCTTTCTCCTAGAAACGGGTTTTTCACTCACCTTACTTTCCGGTGTCTTCTCTCTGGACTGCTTTAGGAGTTGTAATCTTACTTCTCTGTTTAAGAATGACAGAAGGTCTGTCATGGTTGGATCTCTATGTTGTTGGTCCATCAAATAGAGAACCTTTTTGTCCCAGCGAGTACCTACTCCACCCTTTGGCAAACTTGATGCTAAGGCTCCTACAACCATAGAATTCTGGTATTCATGAGACTTTCCCAACCAGTCTAACTGTCTACAGATCTCCTGAATCTCGTCGGAAAACTCTATAATCCCGCTGCTAAGAAACTTTCAGGGCGCCATTAATTTCGCATACAAATACCTAGCTATGTTAGTCCTATTAACATACCTGATGTTTAATGTATCCCAAACTTGTCTTAATCTGTCTGGATGTCCAATAAACTTTAACTCCATTAATTTGGGAGGTCCTTCCAAGCACTTGATGAGGTATCGAAGTTTCTCTCCGTTGGATAGTACAGAGTTCTGTATGTTATCTTTATAATATTCATTAAAATGTTAATCAGAATCCATTAATAAGAAATAAGAAAAATAAAAAAAAAATAAATAAGAAATAAAAGGTAGCCATTTCATCTCATCTCCATTGAACTTAACGACCTCTCCCACCTTTACCGCTTGACGGGCTTCGGTTCTAGCCATTTGATGCGTAAAACTTTCTTGAGCCATCGTATTATTTAATATCGAGTTATCGGTATATAAATTTCTCGGATTATGATCAGATCTGTATGGGATATCATTATCAACAGGTTTATAATTACCCTTAATAGGGTTTACTGTAGGAGTTTCTACTTCACTAGCAGTATAGATGCGTGTAGGCTCCACACCTTGCGCATGAAATACTTCAGACCTAACAGGTTGACACATTGTTACAGGGGGTGGTGTTATACCCATTTGTACATTTGTATATTTACTAATTTATCGCGCTCTAAAGCGATACTTTGTTGCACTTCTTGCAACTCTAACCTACTCTCTCTCACTGTTCCCTTTAACTGCTGAACAGTCCCTTCCAACTATCGGACCTGCTGGGAAGAACGTTGTTTATGTTCTTCCAGCTGCCCGAGCAGGCGATTCATCCCCCGCCGTCCCTCGTCCACCCACTCAACCGCTGCCACGGGAGCCGCCAACGTGGTAGCCGGGTGACGCGTGGGGACAACGGGAGACAAGTCATTTATGTCTTGCTTGGCGTCCAGGACCGGGAGTGATTCAGGGGCTTGTCTACTGGGCACAGGTAGTTTAGTACTGTGCAAAGGGAATTTAGAGTTAGGTTCTGGAAGTACAGGGGTCTCTATCACCGGAGTGGCTTCCATGACAGGCCTAATTATTTCAGGCTCATCTACTATAGTAGGGAGTCTTTCTACTCTAATAATTTGGTCTGTAGGTTCTTGATTACTTAAGTCTACATTAGCTAGTTGCCTTCTCACCGCAGGAGGTAGATTGGGTAACTTCTGACGGTGTGGCGTTCTTCTACGTCCGCTTGAATGAGATTTATTACCTTTCCCCTCGGGATCTGTTGTATCACCCTCATCGGAGGAGGTAAATCCCTGTCTTCTGGGAGTAGATCGACTCAGTAGTTGCATCTGAGTAGCTGTCCTTTGTTTCTTCAAGTAATCTTGTTTCGCCTGAAGGTTCTCCAGCTCTAGTTGTGTTGTCGCTTCAGACGCCCTCTGCTCTGCTTCTGCCACTGCCGCTTTTCTTTCAGCCTCCGTTGCTGCCTCCGCTGCTGCCGCCTTTCTTTCTAATTCTGCCGCTGCCGCTGCTGCTTTTCTTTCAGATTCTGCCGCTGCAGCTGACCTTCGGTCTTCTATTTGCCGTTTCTTTATTTGTTCTTCCTGGTCCATAGAGATGAGGATGCTTTCATCAAATTTAGCCTGCTCCGCGGCCAATATTTCCACATCTAACGAGTCCAACACAAATTTGGCTCCCTCACTATTAGGGTGAAGTCCAGCTAGCCGTCTCCTTAGCTCTTTGTCACCTATAAATCGTTGATAGTCCGACAGATAGATGTCAATAGCATCCTTCTTCTGAGGTTTTTCGGATGTAGCTTCGCCTTCCACCTGAGAAAAGGTAGCGTCTGTTGATTCTCCGTGGGTCATGCGCTCAGTTAGCTGAACTTTCCATTGTGTCGTTCCCTGGACTTTAAGACTCACTCGTTGGAACCAAGTTTTTACAGCTACTTGCAACGACGTGTCTTGGCTTCTCTTCGAGGCTTCCTCAAAGGCCGAAAGGATTAATCTGATTCGTAAGATTCGTTCGCGCACTTGATAAAGCAGCTCTCCCTGCTCTTGGGGTCCTTGGCGTTGTTGAAATAGGTGTTCTTCTAAACGCTCCAAAGAGCTGAAGAATCCCTGGACATATCCTGCTGCCGACCTCTTCCACACAGCTGGATCTCGAGTGTCCCTTACTACTCCCATCCTGTATAAGTCCTCCCAGGTAGCTTCCGATAAGTTAAACGGGAGTCCGGGTCCGGGGAAGTTCCATTGCACCTCGACAATAGACCTTAGTTCCTCCATCATGTATCCCTCATAACTGTCCCTGGTCAATCGCTTACTTCTCGCCCAATCGATTTGATGTTCTTCCACAGCGATCAATACTCTAGTGAGTACGGCTCCAGGAAGAATTAGAAGTGGATCTGGATAAACCGCTTCTGCCATCCTTACTCCGATCTCGGGCGTCAACTCTTCAGTGTCTGAACTGCTAGAGTTATCGTGCCATTGAGAAATAAGTTCTCGGTTCGGGCGCTGCTGCTGTTTAACAGCTGCCTCTTGGTCCCGCTTAACTTGAGCCCTAGTGCCTATAATAGACCTATGGTGCTTTACTAGCCTAGGGTCTGATACTGCTACTGTAGGGATGACCTTTCTTACAGTAGGAGGGGACTTGGACTTCGGTCTCAGATGTTCTATACTCTTATCTGAGTCACAGACTGTTCTTTCTAGGAGACTATCTGACAGTGTTTGCTTTGTGTCAGCCATGATTTATTTTACAGTTGAATGCCTACTACTATAACGACAGTTAAAGCAAGTCTAGTAATTCAGTATCAACTGTAAGCCTAGTAATTAATTACCGATACCATTACTCAGTGTAACGTGATATATATATAATATATTAAAATACCGGTATACACCGGTATACACCGGTATATATATAAGTATTATTACAGACTAGGATTAGTCACAGAATACTGGTATATAATTTCAGCCTAAATTTATATAAATAAATATAATAAGCCTACCGTAAATACCGGTATACACCTATAGTATATATAAGTATTATTATAGACTAGGATTAGTCACAGAATACCGGTATATAATTTCAGCCTAAATTTATATAAATATATATAATAAGCTTACCGTAAATACCGGGAATGTCAATTATTTTATAATAACTGAGTTTCTGAATTTTAGGGTTACTTCCCTTTTACTTATTACTGTTATTAAGCAGTAGTCCAACTGATATTAAGACCTAATTGATGTATAACAGACCTACTATTTTATAAATCTGTTTGAGTTGATTTATAATATATATATACCCGTACAATGGGTTTTGACAATGTTTGAAATAAATGTTATTATTTCTGGGTAAGGAGTCACTACACAGATAATTCTACTTTACTAAGTTACTTATCACTACAAATTACTTACAATTACAACGGGTTGAGATTACAATCTCTAAATAAACAATAACAGTTACACGTACAATTTTTAGGGTAATTTTACAAGAAATCTACAAACCAGCCTTACAAGGAGTTAGAATTTCTGGTTCTTACAAACTGACAGGAAACTACGGTATTTGAAAACAATAAAGCAGTAGTAAGTAAGTTTCGTTGTCCAGATAAGGAAATACCACCGTCTGACGACTTATAGTCTTAGCTCTATAAGTACTACGTTATGTACCCGGAGTGTCCTTACCTAGAGGTTAATTACCGAAGCCAACCAGAGCTAACGTGCCTATTAATCACGTTACAACACAAATATACTGCCTACACACTAAATTACTTTCGGAAAGCACTGTACTCTAAACCCTGAATTAGGTACAAGTACTTATACAACAAATAATTAGCAGTTAAATATACTTGAACAGCCAAAAGAACCACGGTATCTGCTGGAGTGACCGGAGCACAAAATCACCAGTCTTTACCTACGCCAAGCAGCCCTGATGTATTACCGGGGTTAATTTAACTATAACGGTATGTATAACAAGCACAATTACTGTAGGAATAAACTTAGGGAATTGGAGGTTGCGAATACTCGCATAGACTCTGAATAATAAATATTACGCTACCCGTGCAGACTCTACAAACAAAACATAGACCAAATGCTGGCAGACTACTGTCAAGCCTAAATAAACTACAGCATATGCAGACTCCGAAATGGTTAGTTAGTAGGCGTTCCAACCGAGTAGTACAACTTATTCTTTCGGGGGGGATTTACCTTACAGCACTGGATGCCCCCACCTTCCTAACTAGTACTTTATCGGACAGACACTCTACACACACTGCAATCGCTTCAGACCTAACAACAGTTAGACAACAATCCAGCCTACAAATTATTTATACAATCTGAGCAGGCTTACACGCCTTCTGCTCAATATTACACTTACAGATAAATAAAACTGACAGAAATAAGTAAACCATACAAAGGAATAAGGGGTGATCAATCCCTAATCCCCTAACAGCCTACAATATACAATATTTCACAATTGAAATAATACTGGGTACCTGTAAGTACCGGTTCGGGTGTTTAGGCAGTTAGGCCTACAGTTTACCGTCCGACCGGTACATTCTACTTTATTGCCTACGTGCAATCAAGAATCAAAACTATTAATGTTCGTGCTTTTAGACCTTTAGCAGTTTAACCTGCCAATTTTAGTTGTCCTTTTGTTTATAAATCGACTTTAGCCTATAACAATTACCTAGTGTACTGAAGTTACATCAGCCGAAGCCAGTCTGTGCGCGACCTTTCACCCACGGTTTTGGGAGACTGGATTCGGATTCCTTGATAGTGATTGCGGTGTAGACCTACTGTATTATTCAATTGATCGTTACTATATAATCCCTGACAATATATTTACTTTCGGGGAAATATTAACAGTTCCTTTAGGACGTGGCGCTTTAAGTATAAAAACAGAGTTATGACTTATACTAATCACAACTAGATGGCCACTGAGTTTCGTAAATAGCGCATTCTTTAGGAGATGCTTTATTAACCTTCACACTACTTCACACGACTTCACACTACTTCACACTGATCTGCCGACCGTCACTGAATTTGATCATATATAAGGAAGATCGCAACTGACACATGTAGGGATTATGAAATAACATTTAATTCACACAAAAACCACTATAATGTAAGTCGCAGTTGCTACCGGTAAACCTGTTCCTCCTACCTTCAGTAATCAAGAAGATTGAGGGTTTTATGATTATTTATCGGTATTCTCCAAATATAACAGCAATATCCATTAACATAACAACAATTAATAACAGAAGTAAAATAATGCGGTGAACAGTCAGTATGTGTTACATAATGCATGAAATGTGTATCCAAGTATGACAATGTAGTTGAATTGTTAATAGTTTTACGTTCTTATAATCAAAGCCATCTGATGTTTAGGCCAAAGTCTGAAACTTCCACACAGAAGTACAGAAGATTCCGAGCCGGTTCTGGTGCTCAGAAAAATAGTAAACAAAGACCGTAATGCATTGCGTGAGTTTCCATAGGCCTCTGTCAGACATAAGGGGAAATCGCTCTGATTGGTTGGACGAACAATGAGATTCCACGTCCATAAAGAATCAGCTGATAGATTTCGTCATCTGGGCTCTGATTCCCTCCCGTCACGTAGTTGGATAAATTTAGGGCTATTTTAGAGTATTCTGCGCATTACGGGAAAAATGACTTGTTATGTCCGCAAAAGCTTTTACAGATAGACTTTTCTGTAGCAGTACGTCGATGAAGTTTAGTTTCTGGATCTTTGATTAATCTACAATTAGCAATGGAAGGTCTCCCCCAAGTAATAATGTTTGGATACAAAAATTCATCAAAATCGTCACACATAGAGAGGTGATACTGAAGATTCGATTGTCAATTAGAAGAAGAGTTTCGGTTTCAGCTCCGGGCTCGAAATTACCCCACCAGAATTTAGTAGCCTACCGGAACCGTTATGGTGGTATGGTCGAGAGTCCCGATCCCTAGTAGCCTACCGGAACCGTTGCATTATGGTGGTATGGTCGAGAGTCCCGATCCCTAGTAGCCTACCGGAACCGTTGCGTTATGGTGGTATGGTCGAGAGTCCCAGTCCCTAGTAGCCTACCGGAACCGTTGCGTTATGGTGGTATGGTCGAGAGTCCCAGTCCCTAGTAGCCTACCGGAACCGTTGCGTTATGGTGGTATGGTCGAGAGTCCCAGTCCCTAGTAGCCTACCGGAACCGTTGCGTTATGGTGGTATGGTCGAGAGTCCCAGTCCCTAGTAGCCTACCGGAACCGTTGCGTTATGGTGGTATGGTCGAGAGTCCCAGTCCCTAGTAGCCTACCGGAACCGTTGCGTTATGGTGGTATGGTCGAGAGTCCCAGTCCCTAGTAGCCTACCGGAACCGTTATGGTGGTATGGTCGAGAGTCCCAGTCCCTAGTAGCCTACCGGAACCGTTGCGTTATGGTGGTATGGTCGAGAGTCCCAGTCCCTAGTAGCCTACCGGAACCGTTATGGTGGTATGGTCGAGAGTCCCGGTCCCTAGTTTAGTAAAACTAATTTTCCAATAGGCCTAGCAGTCCCCCTTTGAATAAATTTGAATACAATCGTTATATTCCGAACAGAATCAGCCCAAAATCAGATCCGTACGATCAAAACCCTACGATCAGATATAGCCAAAAATATACTGCTGCCTAATTTAAAAAAATGGAGTTTAGTAAAATGTTGTGACTTATTTGGTTAGGAGAGAACCTATTAACAGTACCTAATAATAATTTAAATGTCCACATACCACCAGTGGCTGGGGACTGCTAAATTCAATTAAATTATTTTTAACTATTGTAATTATTCTAGGAATGTCCATGCCAGTATGAAATGCCGCCAACAACTACACCCCTTGCCTCAACTGCCACTCCTACCCCAGTTGTCCCACCAGGCACTGCGACTCCAGTTGTCCCACCAGGCACTGTCACTCCAGTTGTCCCACCAGGCACTGTCACTCCAGTTGTCCCACCAGGCACTGTCACTCCAGTTGTCCCACCAGGCACTGTCACTCCAGTTGTCCCACCAGGCACTGTCACTCCAGTTGTCCCACCAGGCACTGTCACTCCAATTGTCCCACCAGGCACTGTCACTCCAGTTGTCCCACCAGGCACTGTCACTCCAGTTGTCCCACCAGGCACTGTCACTCCAGTTGTCCCACCAGGCACTGTCACTCCAGTTGTCCCACCAGGCACTGTCACTCCAGTTGTCCCACCAGGCACTGTCACTCCAGTTGTCCCACCAGGCACTGTCACTCCAGTTGTCCCACCAGGCACTGTCACTCCAGTTGTCCCACCAGGTACTGCTACCCCAGTTGTCCCACCAGGGACTGTCACTACAGTTGTCCCACCAGGCACTGCTACCCCAGTTGTCCCACCAGGCACTGCGACTCCAGTTGTCCCACCAGGTACTGTCACTCCAGTTGTCCCACCAGGCACTGTCACTCCAGTTGTCCCACCAGGCACTGCTACCCCTGTTGTCCCACCAGGCACTGCGACTCCAGTTGTCCCACCAGGCACTGTCACTCCAGTTGTCCCACCAGGCACTGCCACCCCAGTTGTCCCGCCAGGAACTGCGACTCCAGTTTTCCCACCAGGCACTGTCACTCCAGTTGTCCCTCCAGGCACTGCTACCCCAGTTGTCCCACCAGGCACTGTCACTGTCCCACCAGGCACTGCTACCCCAGTTGCCCCGCAGACATCTACAACGCTGTTACCAACTACAACTACTAAAAAATGGTACACTGAAAATGAAACTATATGGGAGGATGAATGTAACTTATGCGTGTGTTCTTCTGGCTTATTTCATTGCAACAATGTATGTACAACCACCCCTCCAGTCGTACCTCCAACAACTACCCCACCAGTCGTACCTCCTACAACCACCCCACCAGTCGTACCTCCTACAACCACCCCACCAGTCGTACCTCCTACAACCACCCCACCAGTCGTACCTCCTACAACCACTCCGCCAGTCGTACCTCCAACAACCACCCCACCAGTCGTACCTCCTACAACCACCCCACCAGTCGTACCTCCTACAACCACCCCACCAGTCGTACCTCCTACAACCACCCCACCAGTCGTACCTCCTACAACCACCCCACCAGTCGTACCTCCTACAACCACCCCACCAGTCGTACCTCCTACAACCACCCCACCAGTCGTACCTCCTACAACCACTCCGCCAGTCGTACCTCCAACAACCACCCCTCCAGTCGTACCTCCTACAACCACCCCACCAGTCGTACCTCCAACAACCACCCCACCTGTCGTACCTCCTACAACCACTCCACCTGTCGTACCTCCTACAACCACCCCACCAGTAGTACCTCCAACAACCACCCCACCTGTCGTACCTCCTACAACCACTCCACCTGTCGTACCTCCTACAACCACCCCACCAGTAGTACCTCCAACAACCACCCCACCAGTCGTACCTCCTACAACCACTCCACCTGTCGTACCTCCTACAACCACCCCACCAGTAGTACCTCCAACAACCACCCCACCAGTCGTACCTCCAACAACCACCCCACCAGTCGTACCTCCTACAACCACCCCACCAGTAGTACCTCCTACAACCACCCCACCAGTCGTACCTCCAACAACCACCCCACCAGTCGTACCTCCAACAACCACCCCACCAGTCGTACCTCCTACAACCACCCCACCAGTCGTACCTCCAACAACCACCCCACCAGTCGTACCTCCAACAACCACCCCACCAGTAGTACCTCCTACAACCACCCCACCAGTCGTACCTCCAACAACCACCCCACCAGTCGTACCTCCTACAACCACCCCACCAGTCGTACCTCCAACAACCACCCCACCAGTCGTACCTCCTACAACCACCCCACCAGTCGTACCTCCTACAACCACCCCACCAGTCGTACCTCCTACAACCACCCCACCAGTCGTACCTCCTACAACCACCCCACCAGTCGTACCTCCTACAACCACCCCACCAGTCGTACCTCCTACAACCACCCCACCAGTCGTACCTCCTACAACCACCCCACCAGTCGTACCTCCTACAACCACCCCACCAGTCGTACCTCCTACAACCACCCCACCAGTCGTACCTCCTACAACCACCCCACCAGTCGTACCTCCTACAACCACCCCACCAGTCGTACCTCCTACAACCACCCCACCAGTCGTACCTCCTACAACCACCCCACCAGTCGTACCTCCTACAACCACCCCACCAGTCGTACCTCCTACAACCACCCCACCAGTCGTACCTCCTACAACCACCCCACCAGTCGTACCTCCTACAACCACCCCACCAGTCGTACCTCCTACAACCACCCCACCAGTCGTACCTCCTACAACCACCCCACCAGTCGTACCTCCTACAACCACCCCACCAGTCGTACCTCCTACAACCACCCCACCAGTCGTACCTCCAACAACCACCCCACCAGTCGTACCTCCTACAACCACCCCACCAGTCGTACCTCCTACAACCACCCCACCAGTCGTACCTCCTACAACCACCCCACCAGTCGTACCTCCTACAACCACCCCACCAGTCGTACCTCCTACAACCACCCCACCAGTCGTACCTCCTACAACCACCCCACCAGTCGTACCTCCTACAACCACCCCACCAGTCGTACCTCCTACAACCACCCCACCAGTCGTACCTCCTACAACCACCCCACCAGTCGTACCTCCTACAACCACCCCACCAGTCGTACCTCCAACAACCACCCCACCAGTCGTACCTCCAACAACCACCCCACCTGTCGTACCTCCTACAACCACCCCACCAGTCGTACCTCCTACAACCACCCCACCAGTCGTACCTCCTACAACCACCCCACCAGTCGTACCTCCTACAACCACCCCACCAGTCGTACCTCCAACAACCACCCCACCAGTCGTACCTCCTACAACCACCCCACCAGTCGTACCTCCTACAACCACCCCACCAGTCGTACCTCCTACAACCACCCCACCAGTCGTACCTCCTACAACCACCCCACCAGTCGTACCTCCTACAACCACCCCACCAGTAGTACCTCCTACAACCACCCCACCAGTCGTACCTCCAACAACCACCCCACCAGTCGTACCTCCAACAACCACCCCACCAGTCGTACCTCCTACAACCACCCCACCAGTCGTACCTCCTACAACCACCCCACCAGTCGTACCTCCTACAACCACCCCACCAGTCGTACCTCCAACAACCACCCCACCAGTCGTACCTCCTACAACCACCCCACCAGTCGTACCTCCTACAACCACCCCACCAGTCGTACCTCCTACAACCACCCCACCAGTCGTACCTCCTACAACCACCCCACCAGTCGTACCTCCAACAACCACCCCACCAGTCGTACCTCCTACAACCACTCCACCAGTCGTACCTCCAACAACCACCCCACCAGTCGTACCTCCTACAACCACCCCACCAGTCGTACCTCCTACAACCACCCCACCAGTCGTACCTCCTACAACCACCCCACCAGTCGTACCTCCAACAACCACCCCACCTGTCGTACCTCCTACAACCACCCCACCAGTCGTACCTCCTACAACCACCCCACCAGTCGTACCTCCTACAACCACCCCACCAGTCGTACCTCCAACAACCACCCCACCAGTCGTACCTCCAACAACCACCCCACCTGTCGTACCTCCTACAACCACCCCACCAGTCGTACCTCCTACAACCACCCCACCAGTCGTACCTCCTACAACCACCCCACCAGTCGTACCTCCTACAACCACCCCACCAGTCGTACCTCCAACAACCACTCCACCAGTCGTACCTCCTACAACCACCCCACCAGTCGTACCTCCAACAACCACCCCACCAGTAGTACCGCCTACAACCACCCCACCAGTCGTACCTCCAACAACCACCCCACCAGTCGTACCTCCTACAACCACCCCACCAGTCGTACCTCCAACAACCACCCCACCAGTCGTACCTCCTACAACCACCCCACCAGTCGTACCTCCTACAACCACCCCACCAGTCGTACCTCCAACAACCACCCCACCAGTCGTACCTCCTACAACCACCCCACCAGTCGTACCTCCTACAACCACCCCACCAGTCGTACCTCCTACAACCACCCCACCAGTCGTACCTCCTACAACCACCCCACCAGTCGTACCTCCAACAACCACCCCACCAGTCGTACCTCCTACAACCACCCCACCAGTCGTACCTCCAACAACCACCCCACCAGTCGTACCTCCTACAACCACCCCACCAGTCGTACCTCCTACAACCACCCCACCAGTCGTACCTCCTACAACCACCCCACCAGTCGTACCTCCTACAACCACCCCACCAGTCGTACCTCCTACAACCACCCCACCAGTCGTACCTCCTACAACCACCCCACCAGTCGTACCTCCTACAACCACCCCACCAGTCGTACCTCCTACAACCACCCCACCTGTCGTACCTCCTACAACCACCCCACCAGTCGTACCTCCTACAACCACCCCACCAGTCGTACCTCCTACAACCACCCCACCAGTCGTACCTCCTACAACCACCCCACCAGTCGTACCTCCAACAACCACCCCACCTGTCGTACCTCCTACAACCACCCCACCAGTCGTACCTCCTACAACCACCCCACCAGTCGTACCTCCAACAACCACCCCACCAGTCGTACCTCCTACAACCACCCCACCAGTCGTACCTCCTACAACCACCCCACCAGTCGTACCTCCTACAACCACCCCACCAGTCGTACCTCCTACAACCACCCCACCTGTCGTACCTCCAACAACCACCCCACCAGTAGTACCGCCTACAACCACCCCACCAGTCGTTCCTCCTACAACCACCCCACCAGTCGTACCTCCAACAACCACCCCACCAGTCGTACCTCCTACAACCACCCCACCAGTCGTACCTCCAACAACCACCCCACCAGTCGTACCTCCTACAACCACCCCGCCAGTAGTACCTCCAACAACCACCCCACCAGTCGTACCTCCAACAACCACCCCACCTGTCGTACCTCCTACAACCACCCCACCAGTCGTACCTCCTACAACCACCCCACCAGTCGTACCTCCTACAACCACCCCACCAGTCGTACCTCCTACAACCACCCCACCAGTCGTACCTCCTACAACCACCCCACCTGTCGTACCTCCAACAACCACCCCACCAGTCGTACCTCCTACAACCACCCCACCAGTCGTACCTCCTACAACCACCCCACCAGTCGTACCTCCTACAACCACCCCACCAGTCGTACCTCCTACAACCACCCCACCAGTCGTACCTCCTACAACCACCCCACCAGTCGTACCTCCTACAACCACCCCACCTGTCGTACCTCCTACAACCACCCCACCAGTCGTACCTCCTACAACCACCCCACCAGTCGTACCTCCAACAACCACCCCACCAGTCGTACCTCCTACAACCACCCCACCAGTCGTACCTCCGACAACCACCCCACCAGTAGTACCGCCTACAACCACCCCACCAGTCGTACCTCCAACAACCACCCCACCAGTAGTACCGCCTACAACCACCCCACCTGTCGTACCTCCTACAACCACCCCACCAGTCGTACCTCCGACAACCACCCCACCAGTCGTACCTCCAACAACCACCCCACCAGTCGTACCTCCAACAACCACCCCACCAGTAGTACCGCCTACAACCACCCCACCAGTCGTACCGCCTACAACCACTCCACCAGTCGTACCTCCAACAACCACCCCACCAGTCGTACCTCCTACAACCACCCCACCAGTCGTACCTCCTACAACCACTCCACCAGTCGTACCTCCTACGACCACCCCACCAGTCGTACCTCCTACAACCACCCCACCAGTCGTACCTCCTACAACCACCCCACCAGTCGTACCTCCTACAACCACTCCGCCAGTCGTACCTCCAACAACCACCCCACCAGTCGTACCTCCTACAACCACCCCACCTGTCGTACCTCCTACAACCACCCCACCAGTCGTACCTCCTACAACCACCCCACCAGTCGTACCTCCTACAACCACCCCACCAGTCGTACCTCCTACAACCACTCCGCCAGTCGTACCTCCAACAACCACCCCACCAGTCGTACCTCCTACAACCACCCCACCAGTCGTACCTCCTACAACCACCCCACCAGTCGTACCTCCTACAACCACCCCACCAGTCGTACCTCCTACAACCACCCCACCTGTCGTACCTCCTACAACCACCCCACCAGTCGTACCTCCTACAACCACCCCACCAGTCGTACCTCCTACAACCACCCCACCAGTCGTACCTCCTACAACCACTCCGCCAGTAGTACCTCCAACAACCACCCCACCAGTCGTACCTCCAACAACCACCCCACCTGTCGTACCTCCTACAACCACCCCACCTGTCGTACCTCCTACAACCACCCCACCAGTCGTACCTCCTACAACCACCCCACCAGTCGTACCTCCTACAACCACCCCACCAGTCGTACCTCCTACAACCACCCCACCTGTCGTACCTCCAACAACCACCCCACCAGTAGTACCGCCTACAACCACCCCACCAGTCGTTCCTCCTACAACCACCCCACCAGTAGTACCTCCAACAACCACCCCACCAGTCGTACCGCCTACAACCACCCCACCAGTCGTACCTCCAACAACCACCCCACCAGTCGTACCTCCTACAACCACCCCACCAGTCGTACCTCCTACAACCACCCCACCAGTCGTACCTCCTACAACCACCCCACCAGTCGTACCTCCTACAACCACCCCACCAGTCGTACCTCCTACAACCACCCCACCTGTCGTACCTCCTACAACCACTCCACCAGTCGTACCTCCTACAACCACCCCGCCAGTCGTACCTCCTACAACCACCCCACCAGTCGTACCTCCTACAACCACCCCACCAGTCGTACCTCCTACAACCACCCCACCAGTCGTACCTCCTACAACCACCCCACCAGTAGTACCTCCAACAACCACCCCACCAGTCGTACCTCCAACAACCACCCCACCAGTCGTACCTCCTACAACCACCCCACCAGTCGTACCTCCAACAACCACCCCACCAGTCGTACCTCCTACAACCACCCCACCAGTCGTACCTCCTACAACCACCCCACCAGTCGTACCTCCAACAACCACCCCACCAGTCGTACCTCCTACAACCACCCCACCAGTAGTACCTCCTACAACCACCCCACCAGTCGTACCTCCTACAACCACCCCACCAGTCGTACCTCCAACAACCACCCCACCAGTCGTACCTCCTACAACCACCCCACCAGTCGTACCTCCTACAACCACCCCACCTGTCGTACCTCCAACAACCACCCCACCAGTAGTACCGCCTACAACCACCCCACCTGTCGTTCCTCCTACAACCACCCCACCAGTCGTACCGCCTACAACCACCCCACCTGTCGTACCTCCTACAACCACCCCACCAGTCGTACCTCCTACAACCACCCCACCAGTCGTACCGCCTACAACCACCCCACCAGTCGTACCTCCTACAACCACCCCACCTGTCGTTCCTCCTACAACCACCCCACCAGTCGTACCTCCAACAACCACCCCACCTGTCGTACCTCCAACAACCACCCCACCAGTAGTACCGCCTACAACCACCCCACCAGTCGTTCCTCCTACAACCACCCCACCAGTAGTACCTCCAACAACTACCCCACCAGTCGTACCGCCTACAACCACCCCACCAGTCGTACCTCCTACAACCACCCCACCAGTCGTACCTCCAACAACCACCCCACCAGTCGTACCTCCTACAACCACCCCACCAGTCGTACCTCCTACAACCACCCCACCTGTCGTACCTCCTACAACCACCCCACCAGTCGTACCTCCAACAACCACCCCACCAGTCGTACCTCCTACAACCACCCCACCAGTCGTACCTCCTACAACCACCCCACCAGTCGTACCTCCTACAACCACCCCACCTGTCGTACCTCCTACAACCACCCCACCAGTCGTACCTCCTACAACCACCCCACCAGTCGTACCTCCTACAACCACCCCACCAGTCGTACCTCCTACAACCACTCCGCCAGTCGTACCTCCAACAACCACCCCACCAGTCGTACCTCCTACAACCACCCCACCAGTCGTACCTCCTACAACCACCCCACCAGTCGTACCTCCTACAACCACCCCACCAGTCGTACCTCCTACAACCACCCCACCTGTCGTACCTCCTACAACCACCCCACCAGTCGTACCTCCTACAACCACCCCACCAGTCGTACCTCCTACAACCACCCCACCAGTCGTACCTCCTACAACCACCCACCAGTAGTACCTCCTACAACCACCCCACCAGTCGTACCTCCTACAACCACCCCACCAGTCGTACCTCCTACAACCACCCCACCTGTCGTACCTCCTACAACCACCCCACCAGTCGTACCTCCTACAACCACCCCACCAGTCGTACCTCCAACAACCACCCCACCAGTCGTACCTCCTACAACCACCCCACCAGTCGTACCTCCGACAACCACCCCACCAGTAGTACCGCCTACAACCACCCCACCAGTCGTACCTCCAACAACCACCCCACCAGTAGTACCGCCTACAACCACCCCACCTGTCGTTCCTCCAACAACCACCCCGCCAGTCGTACCTCCTACAACTACTCCACCAGGCCCACCCCCTACAGCACCGCCTTCTACAACCACCCCACCAGTAGTACCTCCAACAACCACCCCACCTGTCGTACCTCCTACAACCACCCCACCAGTCGTACCTCCAACAACCACTCCACCAGTCGTACCTCCTACAACCACCCCACCAGTCGTACCTCCAACAACCACCCCACCTGTCGTACCTCCAACAACCACCCCACCAGTCGTACCTCCTACAACCACCCCACCAGTCGTACCTCCAACAACCACCCCACCTGTCGTACCTCCAACAACCACCCCACCAGTCGTACCTCCTACAACCACCCCACCAGTCGTACCTCCGACAACTACCCCGCCAGTCGTACCTCCAACAACCACCCCACCTGTCGTTCCTCCAACAACCACCCCACCAGTCGTACCTCCAACAACCACCCCACCTGTCGTACCTCCTACAACCACCCCACCAGTCGTACCTCCAACAACCACCCCACCAGTCGTACCTCCTACAACCACCCCACCCGTCGTACCTCCTACAACCACCCCACCAGTCGTACCTCCAACAACCACCCCACCAGTCGTACCTCCAACAACAACCCCACCAGTCGTACCTCCTACAACCACCCCACCCGTCGTACCTCCTACAACCACCCCACCAGTAGTACCTCCAACAACCACTCCACCAGTCGTACCTCCTACAACCACCCCACCAGTCGTACCTCCAACAACCACTCCACCAGTCGTACCTCCTACAACCACCCCACCAGTCGTACCTCCAACAACCACCCCACCAGTAGTACCGCCTACAACCACCCCACCAGTCGTACCTCCAACAACCACCCCACCAGTCGTACCTCCAACAACCACCCCACCAGTCGTACCTCCAACAACCACCCCACCAGTCGTACCTCCTACAACCACCCCACCAGTCGTACCTCCAACAACCACCCCACCAGTCGTACCTCCTACAACCACCCCACCTGTCGTACCTCCTACGACCACCCCACCAGTCGTACCTCCGACAACCACCCCACCAGTCGTACCTCCAACAACCACTCCACCAGTCGTACCTCCAACAACCACCCCACCAGTCGTACCTCCTACAACCACCCCACCAGTCGTACCTCCTACAACCACCCCACCAGTCGTACCTCCTACAACCACTCCACCAGTCGTACCTCCAACAACCACCCCACCAGTCGTACCTCCTACAACCACCCCACCAGTCGTACCTCCAACAACCACCCCACCAGTCGTACCTCCTACGACCACCCCACCAGTCGTACCTCCGACAACCACCCCACCAGTCGTACCTCCAACAACCACCCCACCAGTCGTACCTCCAACAACCACCCCACCAGTCGTACCTCCTACAACCACCCCACCAGTCGTACCTCCTACAACCACCCCACCAGTCGTACCTCCAACAACCACCCCACCTGTCGTACCTCCTACAACCACCCCACCAGTCGTACCTCCTACAACCACCCCACCTGTCGTACCTCCTACAACCACCCCACCAGTCGTACCTCCTACAACCACCCCACCAGTCGTACCTCCAACAACCACCCCACCAGTCGTACCTCCTACAACCACCCCACCAGTCGTACCTCCAACAACCACCCCACCAGTCGTACCTCCTACAACCACCCCACCAGTCGTACCTCCAACAACCACCCCACCAGTCGTACCTCCTACAACCACCCCACCAGTCGTACCTCCAACAACCACCCCACCAGTCGTACCTCCTACAACCACCCCACCAGTCGTACCTCCTACAACCACCCCACCAGTCGTACCTCCTACAACCACCCCACCAGTCGTACCTCCTACAACCACCCCACCAGTCGTACCTCCAACAACCACCCCACCAGTCGTACCTCCTACAACCACCCCACCAGTCGTACCTCCTACAACCACCCCACCAGTCGTACCTCCTACAACCACCCCACCAGTCGTACCTCCTACAACCACCCCACCAGTCGTACCTCCTACAACCACCCCACCAGTCGTACCTCCTACAACCACTCCACCAGTCGTACCTCCAACAACCACCCCACCAGTCGTACCTCCTACAACCACCCCACCAGTCGTACCTCCAACAACCACCCCACCAGTCGTACCTCCTACAACCACCCCACCAGTCGTACCTCCAACAACCACCCCACCAGTCGTACCTCCTACAACCACCCCACCAGTCGTACCTCCAACAACCACCCCACCAGTCGTACCTCCTACAACCACCCCACCAGTCGTACCTCCAACAACCACCCCACCAGTCGTACCTCCTACGACCACCCCACCAGTCGTACCTCCACAACCACCCCACCTGTCGTACCTCCAACAACCACCCCGCCAGTAGTACCTCCTACAACCACCCCACCAGTCGTACCGCCTACAACCACTCCACCAGTCGTACCTCCAACAACCACCCCACCTGTCGTACCTCCTACAACCACCCCACCAGTAGTACCTCCTACAACCACCCCACCAGTCGTACCTCCTACAACCACCCCACCAGTCGTACCTCCAACAACCACCCCACCAGTCGTACCTCCTACAACCACCCCACCAGTCGTACCTCCAACAACCACCCCACCAGTCGTACCTCCAACAACCACCCCACCTGTCGTACCTCCAACAACCACCCCACCAGTCGTACCTCCTACAACCACCCCACCAGTCGTACCTCCAACAACCACCCCACCAGTCGTACCTCCTACAACCACCCCACCAGTCGTACCTCCTACAACCACCCCACCAGTCGTACCTCCAACAACCACCCCACCAGTCGTACCTCCAACAACCACCCCACCAGTCGTACCTCCAACAACCACCCCACCAGTCGTACCTCCTACAACCACCCCACCAGTCGTACCTCCTACAACCACCCCACCAGTAGTACCTCCTACAACCACCCCACCAGTCGTACCTCCTACAACCACCCCACCAGTCGTACCTCCAACAACCACCCCACCAGTCGTACCTCCTACAACCACCCCACCAGTCGTACCTCCTACAACCACCCCACCTGTCGTACCTCCAACAACCACCCCACCAGTAGTACCGCCTACAACCACCCCACCTGTCGTTCCTCCTACAACCACCCCACCAGTCGTACCTCCTACAACCACCCCACCTGTCGTACCTCCTACAACCACCCCACCAGTCGTACCTCCAACAACCACCCCACCAGTCGTACCTCCTACAACCACCCCACCAGTCGTACCTCCAACAACCACCCCACCAGTCGTACCTCCTACAACCACCCCACCAGTCGTACCTCCTACAACCACCCCACCAGTCGTACCTCCTACAACCACCCCACCAGTAGTACCTCCTACAACCACCCCACCAGTCGTACCTCCAACAACTACTTCTCCTTGCGGTAAGTTCATTCATATTATTTTTAATAATAATAATAATAATACTGTTTAATTCGGACTAGCCGACTTGAATACTGTAAAGTATTCTACGCAATATATTTTCCTATACGGTAGAGATTAATATGCCCTGTTACATTAGTATTATGCTGGATGTATATTATTTATATATTTTATTATATATATATATCCTATTATATTTACCCCACATTACTTAACAATGTCTGAATTAAAATAATGTTCTTTTTAACAATTAATAAGTATGCATATCTGGAATAAATCTGAGGCGAGCCACGAAAGTAAGCGAGCTTAGCATACGGGTACCACTAACTCAATCGGCGTGTCTGTTATTATGTTGTTCTGTTATGTCAAATTTTAAACGTCAAATTTTAACCGTTAATATCTAAAATAATAAAATAAAATAATATCTAAAAGTTTTAAAATCCATCCAAACTTGGTATACATGTTGTTTGGCAACAGTTTCGAAACTTTCAAAGTTGAATTCCTTGAGAATGGCCTTGAGAATGGCCTTCGAGAAGGTAAGATAAATTCAGTTAATTAATTAATGTTTAATTAATTAATGTTGGTTTGGGTAAAACAGCATTTTAAACATGACTTTTAATGGATATTATTTTTTAAAGTATAAGATACAAATATTTATACTTAAACATTATACAGATGTAATCCCCATACCCCATTACATTATAGTTGTTAATTAGTTCAACTGATTTGCTTTATGAAATGTGTTTTTAATTGATCTAAACCTAATTAAGATATCAAAATGCCCTAGTCACTCTATACTTCCAGTTCTCTCATTCCTTGGCATAAACCAGTCCTGTCATCTCACCACTTACTTGGCAACGTCTAATTACATCTATAGGACAAAGGCAGGTACTACTAGTGTAAGGTGCCAGACTAATAATCCATCTTGCTTTATCTCGCAAAATGATTGCCGAGTATTTAATCGCAATTATTAGCATTTAAGTCTAAGTAATTATTAGTAATAATTAGCTAAATAATTTCGTTGAGGCGCTGACATGATAAATTAATATTTCAGTATCAATACTATCGGCATAAGGTAAATTTTAATAATTTTTACAAATTGGTTTGCCTCCACACCTAAAAATATATTACTTTTAAAACACAAATTTAACCCTAACCCTAACCCCACCCCTACCTTCGGGTAGCAGATAGGAGTAGCGCCCACCCCTATATTTGTGTAGCAGATAGGAGTAGCGCCCACGCCTACCCTCGGGTAGCAGATAGTAGTAGTGCCCACTCCTACCCTCGGGTAGAAGATAGGAGTAGCGCCCACCCCTATATTCGTGTAGCAAATAGGAGTAGCGCCCACCCCTACCCTCGGGTAGCAGATAGGAGTAGCGCCCACCCCTACCTTCGGGTAGCAGATATGAGTAGCGCCCATCCCTACCTTCGGGTAGCAGATAGGAGTAGCGCCCACCCCTACCTTCGGGTAGCAGATAGGAGTAGCGCCCACCCCTACCTTCGGGTAGCAGATATGAGTAGCGCCCATCCCTATATTCCTGTAGCAGGTAGGAGTAGCGCCCACCCCTACCTTCGGGTAGCAGATATGAGTAGCGCCCACCCCTACCCTAGGGTAGCAACATAGGAGTAGCACCCACCCATAGCGTAGGGTAGCAGATAGGATTAGCGCCCACCCCTACCTTCGGGTAGCAGATAGGAGTAACGCACACCACTACCTTCGGGTAGCAAATAGGAGTAGCGCCCACGGCCCACCCCTACCCTCGGGTAGCAGCTAGCGAAAGAAGAGCCTTCGGGTCGCCTCCGACTTCGGCCGACTGTTTGCTTGCCTTTTGATAATTATAATGTAATTTGTTGATTTGAAATTACTGTAATTTCCTGTTTTGGGTGACTGAAAATTATTATTTTGACTGTATCAAACTCGTTGATTGACATACACTGGGGCCTATATAGTGAAGTGATGGGAGTCCCAATCTATAACATTCAGGGTGTCGCGCAGTCCGGGTACGGCACAGGCACATTCGGGGGGGAAACTGGACGCAATAAAAATTCATCCCTCTCCATGGGAAATTGGACGCAAATACCAGATGATTACTCTCAAAAATAAAACTGAAAGCTGTTCGATTGTGTTCAGTTTATTGTTTTGGTTAAAATACCGTGCCACTGTAACCTGCTCCTTTTCCTAAATTGAGAATTTAACATTGAGGCGGGGTATTAATTCGCCAAGGCGGGTTTTGCGTCGAGTCCCCCCCCCCCCCCCCCCCCCCCCCCGCGTCTCGCACATTCAGTATAGGTTCACAATAACCGTAACTCCGTCTCTGATATGTGAGACACAAAACAAATGATAATAAAAAAATGTAACCTGTTAGTTCATCAAAGGGCATCAAAACAGTTTGCAAATAGCGAAACAGATCATAGATTGCAAATCAGAAACTTATGAATAGGAGGATGTAGTGATTCCTATTTGATTTGATTTGTTTATTACGTACATTATACAACGTATAAGTACAAATTAAGTAAAGTAACACTACATTAATAATTATTGGCACAGCACTGTAGTATGGTAATTATTAGTAGCACATATTATAAAGAGCGTATGTAGTGTGGTGTATAAATGGCACGGGAATATACTATATTCAATATGCACAATACTTATACATACAACAAAAGTTAACGAAAAAATAACTATTTACTTACTCCTAGCACGATGAAATATAGTTTAGTAAACTTTGACCTTCACCTTCGAAACCCGGAATCACCGAAAAACTGATTAAGGCATCAATTAAATCTTTACATGTATCTTCTACTTTCCATTCTTCACCTGATGGAATAGAAACATACTTAAGTTTCGTACTAATTAATGCAGGTTAAAATAGATATGTTTGAAGTACCACACTCTGTTGCAATATTACGTAAATTTCTACCACTTATTGACCTGCAATCCGATAACAACAGTTTAGCTAAAAACCGTATGCACGTCCTATTTGAGTGTAATAAAGTATTGCTGAAAGTTACGAAATTTTTACAAATAATCACCCATGGGTGCATAAAACCCGGAATTTCCTGCACTATGAACCTATGAGAATTGTATGGTAGACGACAGGTAATCCTAACGTTAATATTCCAACTTGTTAATAATCTACGGCACTCATCAGACCACAAATTCCAGGTATTACTACCATAAAACGACATTGCATATAATCTCTGTATTTGTAAAATATTACTAGGATGTGCAAATCCAAATTCTTGCTTAATATTATTTAGTTTACCAATAAATTGTCCCCTTTTTCTCAAAATATCACCAGTTAAACGGCACTTATAATCGATAAGTATTCCTAGATGAGTAGCATCTTTAACCCAAGGCAATTGAATATCATTAATTTCTATTCGAAATGCCGGTGGATTCCAACGGAAACCAAACGGGATACATTTACATTTACACTTTTCATGGTTTTATTTTTAATTTCTTGAAATTGTGTGTTTGTAA
Source organism: Nemertoderma westbladi (assembly GCA_032718475.1). Lineage (NCBI taxonomy): Eukaryota > Metazoa > Xenacoelomorpha > Nemertodermatida > Nemertodermatidae > Nemertoderma > Nemertoderma westbladi. Next base: position 53,550 of record JAUCBJ010007021.1, on the reverse strand, counting down.
TTTTATTGGGATGTTAACGAAATTAATTTAATTGAATTTTCTCAGTTTGGGAGGACTGGACACCATGGACAGAGTGCGATGCGACATGCTCCACTGCCGGAAAGATAACCAGAATGAGAGAATGTATTCGGGATGGGGAAATAGTCGATACGGAATCCGAGATGCAAGTTTGTGCAGCCTCTACCTGCGAAAGTAAGTTACATGTCCGTCTAGTAAGTTACATGTCCATCTAGTAAGTTACATGTCCATCTAGTAAGTTACATGATGTCCATCTAGTAAGTTACATGTTCGTCTAGTAAGTTACACTTACACGTCCATCTAGTAAGTTACATGTCCGTCTAGTAAGTTACATGTCAGTCTAATAGGATACACGTCCATCTAGTAAGTTATTTGCATGTCTAGTAAGTTAGACGTCCATCTAGTAAGTTACATGTCCGCCTAGTAAGTTACATATCCATGTAGTAAGTTACATGTCCATCTAGTAAGTTACATGTCCGTCGAATAAGTTACACGTCCATCTAGTAAGTTATATTTTCGTCTAGTAAGTTACACGTACACGTCCATCTAGTAAGTTACATGTCCGTCTAGTAAGTTACATGTCCGTCTAGTAAGTTACATGTTCATCTAGTAAGTTACATGATGTCCATCTAGTAAGTTACATGTTCGTCTAGTAAGTTACACTTACACGTCCATCTAGTAAGTTACATGTCCGTCTAGTAAGTTACATGTCAGTCTAATAGGTTACACGTCCATCTAGTAAGTTATTTGCCTGTCTAGTAAGTTAGACGTCCATCTAGTAAGTTACATGTCCGCCTAGTAAGTTACATATCCATGTAGTAAGTTACAAGTCCTTCTAGTAAGTTACATGTCCATCTAGTAAGTTACATGTCCGTCGAATAAGTTACACGTCCATCTAGTAAGTTATATTTTCGTCTAGTAAGTTACACGTACACGTCCATCTAGTAAGTTACATGTCCATCTAGTACGTTACTTGCCGTCTAGAAGTTACATGTCCGTCTAGAAGTTACATGTCAATCTAGTAAGTTACATGTCCATCTAGTAAGTTACACGTCCATCTAGTAAGTTATTTGCCTGTCTAGTAAGTTAGACGTCCATCTAGTAAGTTACATGTCCGCCTAGTAAGTTACATATCCATGTAGTAAGTTACAAGTCCTTCTAGTAAGTTACATGTCCATCTAGTAAGTTACATGTCCGTCGAATAAGTTACACGTCCATCTAGTAAGTTATATTTTCGTCTAGTAAGTTACACGTACACGTCCATCTAGTAAGTTACATGTCCATCTAGTACGTTACTTGCCGTCTAGAAGTTACATGTCCGTCTAGAAGTTACATGTCAATCTAGTAAGTTACATGTCCATCTAGTAAGTTACATGTCCATCTAGTAAGTTACATGTCCATCTAGTAAGTTACATGTTCGTCTAGTAAGTTACACGTACACGTCCATCTTGTAAGTTACATGTTCTTATAATATGTTACATGTCAGTCTAGTAATTTACATGTCCGTCTAGTATGTTACATGTCCGTCTAGTAATTTTCATACCGCCTTGTAGGTTAAAGTTACATGTCCATCAAGTAAGTTACATGTCCGTCTAGTAAGTTACATGTCCGTCTAGTAAGTCACATGTCCGTCTAGTAAGTTGGATGTCCGTCTAGTAAGTTACTTACCGCCTCGTAAGTTAAAGTTACATGTCCGACTAGTACGTTACACGAACGTCTAGTATGTTACCGTCCTGAACTTATTCGTCCTAGTAAGTTAATCTAGTAGGCAGGTCTAAGTCCGTGCAATGAGGTCTACTCTTGATCTTCAATATTTATCCAATCAGCATGCGCGCCGCCATTGACCCCATGCGATTGCGCCAATAAGTGTGAGTATACCTGCGAGGGCCAGTCGCCTGAATGCGAAGACGAGGACGACTGTGAACCTGGCTGCTGTCCACCGGATGGTGAAACTATCGAAGGTCCCATCTCGGAGTGCAACTGCACAACAGATACCGGAGTTTACCCCCCAGGATGGACCTACACCGAGCAGTTTGAATGTGGTAATGTTACCTGGTAAGTTTATATTAGTGTATTTACTATGAGTAATATAGATGGTAGTAATGAAACCTCAGACATTTAGTAATTGTTCCTGTGAATTTTATGTTCATTAATATTCGGTTTTCCGTTCACTAATATTGTCTATGCCGAATTAATTGTTTATTTGATTAACAGCATCTGTAAGGATGGAGTTATGGACTGCGACATTCCTCCTTCAGATTGCGAATGTGAATGTCCCTACGAAGGTGATGTATTGCAATGCGATGAAGAGGCTCCGGGACAATGTGAAATTTGGTAAGTTATAGTTAAATATGGTAAGTTATAGTAAAATATGGTAAGTTATAGTGAAATATGGTAAGTTATAGTGAAATATGGTAAGTTATAGTGAAATATGGTAAGTTATAGTGAAATATGGTACGTTATAGTGAAATATGGTACGTTATAGTGAAATATGGTAAGTTATAGTGAAATATGGTAATATATAGTGAAATATGGTACGTTATAATGAAATATGCTAAGTTATAGTGAAATATGGTAAGTTATAGTGAAATATAGTAAGTTATAGTGACATATAGTAAGTTATAGTGAAATATGGTACGTTATAGTGAAATATGGTAAGTTATAGTGAAATATGGTAAGTTATAGTGAAATATGGTAAGTTATAGTGAAATATGGTAAGTTATAGTGAAATATAGTAAGTTATAGTGAAATATGGTAAGTTATAGTGAAATATGGTACGTTATAGTGAAATATGGTACGTTATAGTGAAATATGGTAAGTTATAGTGAAATATGGTAATATATAGTGAAATATGGTACGTTATAGTGAAATATGGTAAGTTATAGTGAAATATGGTAAGTTATAGTGAAATATAGTAAGTTATAGTGACATATAGTAAGTTATAGTGAAATATGGTACGTTATAGTGAAATATGGTAAGTTATAGTGAAATATGGTAAGGTATAGTGAAATATAGTAAGTTATAGTGAAATATGGTAAGTTATAGTGAAATATGGTAAGTTATAGTGAAATATGGTAAGTTATAGTGAAATATGGTAAGTTATAGTGAAATATGGTAAGTTATAGTGAAATATGGTAAGTTATAGTGAAATATAGTAAGTTATAGTGAAATATGGTAAGTTATAGTGAAATATGGTACGTTATAGTGAAATATGGTAAGTTATAGTGAAATATGGTAAGTTATAGTGAAATATGGTAAGTTATAGTGAAATATAGTAAGTTATAGTGCAATATGGTAAGTTATAGTGAAATATGGTACGTTATTGTGAAATATGGTACGTTATAGTGAAATATGGTAAGTTATAGTGAAATATGGTAATATAGTGAAATATGGTACGTTATAGTGAAATATGGTAAGTTTTAGTGAGATATGGTAAGTTATAGTGAAATATGGTAATATATAGTGAAATATGGTACGTTATAGTGAAATATGGTAAGTTTTAGTGAGATATGGTAAGTTATAGTGAAATATGGTAAGTTATAGTGAAATATGGTACGTTATAGTGAAATATGGTACGTTATAGTGAAATATGGTAAGTTATAGTGAAATATGGTAATATATAGTGAAATATGGTACGTTATAGTGAATTATGGTAAGTTATAGTGAAATATGGTAAGTTATAGTGAAATATAGTAAGTTATAGTGACATATAGTAAGTTATAGTGAAATATGGTACGTTATAGTGAAACATGGTAAGTTACAGTGAAATATGGTAAGTTATAGTGAAATATAGTACGTTATAGTGAAATATGGTAAGTTATAGTGAAATATGGTAATATATAGTGAAATATGGTACGTTATAGTGAAATATGGTAAGTTTTAGTGAGATATGGTAAGTTATAGTGAAATATGGTAATATATAGTGAAATATGGTACGTTATAGTGAAATATGGTAAGTTATAGTGGAATATGGTAATATATAGTGAAATATGGTACGTTATAGTGAAATATGGTAAGTTTTAGTGAGATATGGTAAGAAATGTGAAATATGGTTAGATATAGTGAAATATGGTAAGTTATATTGAAATATGGGAAGTTATAGTGAAATATGGTACGTTATAGTGAAATTTGGTAAGTTATAGTGAAATATGGTAAGTTATAGTGAAATATGGTAAGTTATAGTGAAATATGGTAAGTTATAGTGAAATATGGTAAGTTATAGTGAAATATGGTACGTTATAGTGAAATATGGTACGTTATAGTGAAATATGGTAAGTTATAGTGAAATATGGTAATATATAGTGAAATATGGTACGTTATAGTGAAATATGCTAAGTTATAGTGAAATATGGTAAGTTATAGTGAAATATGGTACGTTATAGTGAAATATGGTACGTTATAGTGAAATATGGTAAGTTATAGTGAAATATGGTAATATATAGTGAAATATGGTACGTTATAGTGAATTATAGTAAGTTATAGTGAAATATGGTAAGTTATAGTGAAATATAGTAAGTTATAGTGACATATAGTAAGTTATAGTGAAATATGGTACGTTATAGTGAAACATGGTAAGTTACAGTGAAATATGGTAAGTTATAGTGAAATATAGTACGTTATAGTGAAATATGGTAAGTTATAGTGAAATATGGTAATATATAGTGAAATATGGTACGTTATAGTGAAATATGGTAAGTTTTAGTGAGATATGGTAAGTTATAGTGAAATATGGTAATATATAGTGAAATATGGTACGTTATAGTGAAATATGGTAAGTTATAGTGGAATATGGTAATATATAGTGAAATATGGTACGTTATAGTGAAATATGGTAAGTTTTAGTGAGATATGGTAAGAAATGTGAAATATGGTTAGATATAGTGAAATATGGTAAGTTATATTGAAATATGGGAAGTTATAGTGAAATATGGTACGTTATAGTGAAATTTGGTAAGTTATAGTGAAATATGGTAAGTTATAGTGAAATATGGTAAGTTATAGTGAAATATGGTAAGTTATAGTGAAATATGGTAAGTTATAGTGAAATATGGTACGTTATAGTGAAATATGGTACGTTATAGTGAAATATGGTAAGTTATAGTGAAATATGGTAATATATAGTGAAATATGGTACGTTATAGTGAAATATGCTAAGTTATAGTGAAATATGGTAAGTTATAGTAAAATAAAGTAAGTTATAGTGACATATAGTAAGTTATAGTGAAATATGGTACGTTATAGTGAAATATGGTAAGTTTTAGTGAGATATGGTAAGTTATAGTGAAATATGGTAATATATAGTGAAATATGGTACGTTATAGTGAAATATGGTAAGTTATAGTGAAATATGGTAAGTTATAGTGAAATATGGTAAGTTATAGTGAAATATGGTAAGTTATAGTGAAATATGGTACGTTACAGTGAAATATGGTACGTTATAGTGAAATATGGTAAGTTATAGTGAAATATGGTAATATATAGTGAAATATGGTACGTTATAGTGAAATATGGTAAGTTATAGTGAAATATGGTAAGTTATAGTGAAATATGGTAAGTTATAGTGAAATATGGTAAGTTATAGTGAAATATGGTACGTTATAGTGAAATATGGTACGTTATAGTGAAATATGGTAAGTTATAGTGAAATATGGTAATATATAGTGAAATATGGTACGTTATAGTGAAATATGCTAAGTTGTTCGCGCTTTTGAAGACCTTTAGCAGTTTAACCTGCCAAAATTTATATGTTTTTTAGTTAATTAAAACACCTTTAGCATACGACGATATTTTATGCTAATACACAAAACATTAGCCGAAGTCAGCCCATGCGCGATCATTCACCCGATGGATCTACACCCGGGAGGCTGAATTCGGATGCTTAAATTTTATTATCGCAGTGTAAGGTTGCAGTGTAAACTTACTGTATTATTCGATAGATCGTTAATAATTAATTCCTGACAGATATTATTGGCTTTCGGGAAATATTAACAGTTCCTTTAGGACGTGGCGCTCTATCTATTTAAACAGAACTAGGACTTATACTAAACGCAACGATACTGCTTATGATTAAAGTATAAAGCGTATTCTTTAGGAAATACTTTGTTACCAATCACAATCATGCACACTATTCTGCCGACCGTCAGTATATTTGATCACACATAAAGAGAGCAGTAATTGACTCATGTAGGGTCTGCTAAATAACATTAGATTCAATACACCACATTAATATAAATCGCAATTGTTATATATAGCCTGTCTCTCTAACCTGTAGTGTATCAAGAAAATTGGGAAATTTGGGTGATTTATCAGTATTCTCCAAAGAGCAATATTTCCATCAACAAATAGATACAATTAATAACTGACGGTAAATAACAGTACAAACAATATGATTAATAGGTAGGTTGATTGATTAGATTGATCGGTAGGTTAGGTAACAGTTTATACTTTCGATAATTTAAGCAGTTTTACTAGAGTTCTTCCCAAAAAGCCGGTGTTATGGCGAAAAATGGGAACATAACAACAGAATCATATAAAATCATATGACTACTACCACTATACGAGTATACCAAAAACCCTTATTCCACGAAGCCCCGTTCAACACAGAGGATGAGCATAGTGATAGGAAATTCAGTTCAGTAGCGCTGGGATAGGTCGAAATCAACGCCCACGCAAATTCTATTGGCCGACACGGGCAGCAAGGCTAAGGCAACCTCTCTAAGCTAGTTGGCCGATTAAACTGAGCCCAGATATCTCCGTATAGCACATCAGCCAATAAGCTGGTAGCTTGCACTATTTTAGTTATAAATCCCTTTGAGAGTATTCTAGCGACTGGGGGGGAACTGGCCAGCAAAGGCAAACGTATCAGTTATCCCACAAAAGCTTTTACACCGCTCCCAGAAAATGGGATTTAAGTCTATAAAATATACAAAATCACAGTTTCTAAAATATAAAAATACTCTAAACAGTTAGTCTTTCTTGCGCGGACGGCGTTCACGCAGTTTTTTAAAGCTAGCAAGAGTCCTTTTCTCTTTGGGGCGAGCCACTTTACGAGGAGGGCTATAACTCCTGGGTGAAGGGTGCAATATGATTGCATCAGAAGGTATGGGATTGCGATCGGTATATCCGCCGGTCGAAGTACCGGGTTGATTGACATCAACGTCCGGGGAGAGGGGTCTAACGGCTTTGAGAGCTCGTTTCAAGACAGCCGCTCTTACGGGTCCTTTACGAGTGGTCTGAACGAGGGCCGTGGGTGGACCATAGGCAGTTAGAAACTTCCTTGGTTTAATGGTTCTTTCCAACTCGCGTTCGCGGGCTCTGTACTCGTAAGGCCGTCGATATACTTCCTGTAACTCGGGGTGTGAGTTGACAAATAAGTCTCCATAGGCTGGATCTTGACGGATAAAGTTTATTAAGTTGTACGAATTGATGTCACTCGGATTAATGCTCCTGAGAAATTTGCGTACATATTTGGTTGAAATACATTCTCCAACGCGCTTCAATAGTTCATAACTTGATAGGCGCGATTTCTGCTCGACGGAGGCAAACAAATAAGGATGGAACGCATAAACTCCTTCGTAAGCGCGTCCAGGATAATAGCGATGGCGTGAATCACAATGTAAATCAGCGTTCGCTTCCCAAGCTCTGATATAACGTAGTACAATCATTTCATCTACGCTCTCTAAATCATGATTAAAGGGACAATCAAAGCTGGCGTGTCCTTTTAATTGACAATGATGGCATTGAGTCATAAATTGAGGGCAAACCGCAAAAATGTGCAAATTATTAAATCTGCAATACGCGCAATAAATTTCCATCGCCGGTTGTTCGTGGAAATAGGAACAGCGGACGTTTGTGTCCATGGGCGTAACATGGTCTCTCGATGCGCATAACCGATAACGTTGTCGAGAAACATAGTTGGCATGGCGATAATCGTACGCAGTGAGACACTGTGGACCTTGATACCATTCTAGGATGTAATCGTTGTCGCTGTTCCGAGCGCGATAGGCTGAATCTCCTCAGATTCTAGACATATTGGTTCGTCTTCCCAGTCTGTTACGAATAGAATTTTCGTGATCTATTCTCGGTTTATCGTTACGACGCCGCTGGGTATGATATTTAAATAGAACCATTTCCCCTTCGGCGTCCACATCATCAGTATCATGTAAATCGATAGGATGGCCGGTAGTTAAGAAGTCCATATACGTACCATTACGATGCGTATAGCGAGCGGTTAATTTTCGATAGTCCAATTCACGCGTAAGTTGCTCTTGGGACATCGGCGGTTCGATATAACGACCATCGTCCTCCGTAATAGTCGGATCGGCTTCACCGCGTATCAAGCTATCCACAAACGCTTGTAAAGGTAGAGTATATCGCTCTCTAATACCAAGGTCATCTTCTATTAATTCCGTCATATCTGCTATCTGAGTTTATTAATATTAGTATGAGTCAATATTTAGGCAAGCGGGCGTCGCTGCCTACTAGTCTTTGACCCCGGACAGTGGGTTTCTCAGCGCCGATGTACCGTTGTCGCGGTGTTTGCGCCAACATGTAGCAACAGCACGACAACGACAATCGACACAAGTCCCACCACTGTCCGTCCCAAAGGCTTGAATCCACTTGAGGTTATCTCGGTAGAGTTAGGGCTACTTTACAATTGCGATTAGCTACTGTAAACACACTTTAGTAGTAACATTCACCTATAAACGCACAAATTCCATACAATCATTACTTACTGCACACATGCATGCCATTTGTCCGTTAGTCAGTGTCTTCCAGAATGTCACGTTATTACTATGTATCCTTGGATACTAATAGTGCGTTATGTATACTCTTATGCTACGCAATGGGGTAAGCCTTTTATTGTTCCTTTAACTTGCTTCTAATTCTAGCGTGGGTGTTGCCATGGTGACATTATGGAAAACTAGCGGTAGAATTAGGGCAATTCTCATGTATACAGATCTGGGATGTTATTTAATAGTAATTCTTTAATTGTCAATCTTCTCTTTATGCCTGATTTTATAAATTTTATCGGCTATTGACTATATATTGGAGATTCTCGCACTCTAGTACACTCAATATGAATCTCCGCTCCCATGATCTATTAATTACTGGAATTTTGGGAATGTTGTAAATTGCACAAAATTACAATTTATGAAATTCATTCGAATATGAATTTAAATTTATTCCCGTGAATTTTATTATTTGATGTTAAAATTGACACAATTTGATTCCAGAGCAGGTCTGGGGACATAGGATCCTTAATTCTATGAAATTTGTCTTTTAAGAGTATCGGTAAGTGCTACGATATCTTAATCGACTAGAATTGTTAACGGATCTGAATTTTACAGATTTTAATAAATATTAAATTAATATTTAGGATGGGCACCGACTTATTCCAGAACTTGTCTGGGGACGTTAACCACTGATTCTAGAATTTGTCTTTCAAGTATATCGGTGGGTGCCACGATATCTTAATCGACTAGAATTACAGATGGTCAAAAGTTTAACAGATTTATTTGCGATTTACGCTACTGTTAGAGGGACATCACGCTACTATATGTATTATTTGTTATAAGGTAGAAGAGCAATATCGCACGAAGCAATGTCAGTGTGAAGAGGCAAGTCGTTTCCAAGGTCTACCCAGAGCTTGGTTTAGCCGAGACACGAGGATCTGAACTTTGCATTCCTAATACTCTGCCTACCAATAATACTTTAAATATAGTAGTGGCTTTATTGTACTTTAAGAAGTACTGACATGTCATCTTACTATAGTCTCGCATTTATAATATAATACGGACAGTAAGGAAAGAGAAAAATAATTATTTCTTGCCGTCGCACTAAATATATTATAAGTAATTAAATACGTAATAAACACTAATATATTGCACTAATCTACTAAATATTCTAAAATAACATTCTACTAAATAAAATTAAAGAAAACGATTATAATAAAATTACATAATAATACATACATAAATATAAAATAAAAACAAATATAAAATGATATAGTCACACGCCCACTCCACATGCTATCACGTTATGGAGTCCCTAGATATTTGCCGGATTAGGGAAGTAGTCGTAGGAAGAGTATCTTGCCTTCCATAGTTTTCGGACAGTTTTCGGTCTCTTTCCAGTAAACATAAACGACTAGCTGGGCGATTGAGTTGTTGTGTTACTTTCTCCGCTCCCTTGGCCTGTCTAATTTCTGCCGTGGTAAGATGAGGAGGCCATTCTTCTTCTTCTTTACTTAAGGAGTCGGATCCACCTAACCAGCCTGGAGTATCTATCAGTTCTTGAGGAGTTGCTCCTCTGGAAGCGATGTCGGCTGGATTAATCGTCCCAAGGCAATGTCTCCATTGATCTACATTGGAGTTAATATCGTCATTATCTGAGGAGTATGGTGTTCCCTCAGTTGGATCGTCCACATCACTGCTCTCCACTTCCCATTCCTTTACTTGGTATACCTGTTGTTGAGGTAATCTCTCTTTGAGAGTTCTACGGGAAGGGCCAGTGAAGTACCAACCTACTCTAGTTCTTACCGCATAAGTTTGCAGTGGCTGCGGTTGAGCAGGCCGTTTCTCCAATGGCTCGAGCGCCTCATGCGCGTTTTGGCCGATGAGTATTTGCACTCCAGGATAATCTGTCTGGAATCGAGGTATCTTAAGATGTTGGATGTTCTCATCCTCGTCCCAATTATAAGGTTCTGCTTGAGTAGTAGCAAAGTTCTTTATAGCCACCATTTTTACTGACCTTATACCTTGTGTTCCTAACTTATCCTGGGGGGTGGACAACACACCTACATAGTAATCTGCCGTTAGGGTAGATTTCCAAACCTGCATAATTCCTGACATATTCAATTTAGTCCGGAACTTGGGTTGTCCAGCAAAGATATCTTCGGCTAGTTCTTGATCGATGAATGTTCCTGTGCTGCCGGAGTCAAGTAGGGCGTTCACTATGTAACTCTTGTTGAGACCATGAACTCTCACTTGCACTACAGGAAATTCTCTTATTCCTATGTTGGAAGTTGGAACTTTCCAAGATGGTTGTTTGTCAAAAGGAGTTGGAGTAAACTCGTCAGTGTCCTTTTCATACGTAAGTGCTCGATACACTGTGGTATTTATTAGATAACAGGATTCGTTGGCATCGGAGAATTCGTCTGTATAGAATCCTTCCCACTCAGAACCTTGGTCAGTGTCGTTCACATCACTGAATTGGACATGTAGTTCGGGCTCACTTACCTGACTCGGGTTGTCTCGTTCGAACTCACTGTGTAACAAGATGTGATGTTTCGTGCCACACTTTGCACACTTTACGTCGGAGTAACAGGTTCGCCGTTGGTGTCCTGATCTGAGGCAATTATAGCATAACCGCTTATTCCACAGGACTGTACGTCTGTCTACAGGGGATTTCTTTAGAAATTCAGCACACGCACTCAAACGGTGGGGCCCGTCGCACAGCGCACATTTTGGTTTGATGTTACTCACCTTAACTTGGTTAACGTTATGCACTCTCGTTCTTTCTTCGGGCTTTCTTCCGTGAATTCTCTTAGGAGACGTAGGAGGAGTTGTTGTTACCTGTTCTCTCCTGTCACTGGTTCGAGACTTGTATTTACTTACGTCTTTATAGGTCTTGTTGTCATAGTAAGATTTTGCTGTGTCTTTCCTGCTGTCCTCTTCTTGAGAAGCTTGGCTTTCGCCGTCGTCAGTATAACACACTGGTATTATCCTTCTCCTAGAAACGGGTTTCTCACTTACCTTATTTTCCGATGTTTTCTCTCTGGACTGCTTGATGAGTTGTAGTTTGACTTCACCATCTAAGAAAGACATGAGGTCAGCCATAGTAGGACTTCGTCGTTGTTGTTCATTCATGTACAACACTTTCTTGTCCCAGCGTGTACATACTCCACCCTTTGGTAAAGTAGAGACTACGGCTCCAATAACCATGGAACTCTGGTATTCGTGCGACTTACCTAACCAGTCCAGTTGTCTACAGATCTCTTGAATTTCATCGGAAAACTCTATAATCCCACTACTAAGGAAGTGTCGGGGGGCTACTAATTTTGCATACAAATACTTAGCTATGTTATCCTTATTACCATACCTGATATTTAATGTATCCCAAACTTGTCTTAATCCTTCTGGATGTCCAATAAACTTTAACGCCATTAACTTGGGAGGTCCTTCCAAACACTTGATGAGGAATCTAAGTTTCTCTCCGTTAGATAGTACAGAGTTCTGTATGCTATCTTTGTAATATTCGTTGAAAGGTAACCATTTCATTTCGTCTCCATTGAATTTGACGATCTCTCCCACTTTGACCGCTTGGCGGGCTTCTGTTCTAGCCATCTGACGCGTAAAGCTTTCTTGGGCCATCGTGTTATTTAATATCGAATTATCGGTATACAAATTTCTCGGATCATTATCAGGTCTATAGGGAATATCATTAATAACAGGTCTATAATCACCCTTAATAGGGTTTGCTATAGGAGTTTCAACTTCACTAGCAGTATAGATGCGTGTAGGCTCCACACCTTGCGCATGTAATACTTCAGACCTAACGGGTTGACACAATGTTACAGGGGGTATTGGTATGCCTTTTTGTATATTGACTAATTTGTTGCGTTCTAGCGCGATACTTTGCTGCACTTCTTGCAACTCTGCTCTACCTTCCCTCACTGTTCCCTTAAGTTGGTGGACAGTCTCCTGCATCTGTCCTAGCAGGAGATTCATCCCCCGCCGTCCCTCTTCCACCCACTCAACCGCCGAAGCGGGAGTCGCCAACATAGTAGCGGGCTGACGCGGGACGACGGGAGACAAATTATTGATTTCTCTCTCTGCTATCTGGACAGGGGTATTTGCATGGACTGTTCCACCGGGTACAGGCAGTGTAGTACTATGTAAAGGGAATTTAGAGTTAAGCTCTGGAAGTGTAGGGGTCTCTAGCACAGAAGTGACTTTGGGAACAACAGGCCTAATTATTTCAGGTTCATCGACTATAGTAGGGAGTCTTTTGACCTGGATAAATTGTTCTATGGGTTCTGCACTACCTAAGTCTGTGCTAGTTAGCTGTCTTTTAACAGCTGGGGGCAAATCAGGCAATTTGCGACGGTAATATGTTTTTCTACGCCTACTTAGATGAGATCTATTTCCTCCGCCTTCAGGATCGGTAGTATCGCCTTCCTCCGAGGATGTGTATCCCTGGCGCTTGGGATTAGATTTTCTCATCATCTGCATTTGATTAGCAGTAAACTGTTTATTTATACTGTCTTGTGTCTCTTGCAGATTTTCCAACTCCAGTTGGGTAGTCTGCTCAGATGCTCTCCTTTCTGCTTCTGCCACTGCCTTTGCTGCCTTTCTTTCTGCTTCTGCATCTGCCATAGCCACCGCCTTTGCTGCTTTTCTTTCTGCTTCTGCATCTGCTATAGCCGCCGCCTTTGCTGCTTTTCTTTCTGCTTCTGCATCTGCCATAGCCGCCGCCTTTTGTTCCTCTATCCTTCTTTTCTTTATTTGTTCTTCTCGGACTCTAGTGAGGCGGAGTTTTTCATCACATTCAGCTTGGTTTGCAGCTAACATTTCGGCATCGATTGAGTCCAACACAAGCTTGGTTCCTTCACTATTAGGGGAAAGTCCAGACAGCCGTCTCCTCAACTCTTCGTCTCCTAGGAATCGCTGATAGTCGGACAAATAAATGTCGATAGCGTCTCTAGTTCGCGGTTCCTCGGCGGCCTCTTCGCTTTTCGCTTGAGAAAGGGTGACATCAGTTGGTTCTTCATAGGTTGATCTCTCAGCCAGCTGGGATTTCCACTGGGCCGTTTCCTGTACTTTGAGATCTACCCGATGTAGCCAAGTTTTGACAGCAACCTGCAGCGACGTGTCCTGTCTTCTTTTGGAAGTTTCCTCAAAGGCTGAGAGGATTAGTCGTATGCGTAGGGTTCTTTCGCGTATTTGATATAGCAGTTCTTCCTGCTCTTGAGGTCCGTGAGGTTGTCGAAACAGTTGTTCTTCCAATCGATCCAAGGATCCGAAGAATCCCTGCACATATCCTGCTGCCGACCTCTTCCAAACAGCTGGATCCATTGTATCTTTAGCCACTCCCATCCTGTGTATATCTTCCCAAGTAGCCTCGGACAGATCCAACGGAAGTCCGAGTCCGGGAAAGTTCCATTGTGATTCAACAATAGATATCAATTCTTCCCTGGCGTATCCCGCGTAATTATCTTGGGTCGCTCGCTTATTCTTCGCCCAGTCGGCTTGATGTTCCTCCACCGCAATGAATATAGTAGTTAGCACTGCAGCAGGAAGAGTAAGAAGGGGGTCCGAGTAGACTGTATCAGCCATCTGCACTCCATGTTCGGGAGTCAACTCTACAGTATCCGAACTGCTGGAGCTATCGGGTCGCTGGGAAGTAGGTTCTTGACCAAGATGTTGCTGCGATAGGACAACTGCCTCTTGGTCCCGTTTTACTTGTGCCCGAGTGCCTATGATGGACCTATGGTGGACTAGCCTAGGGTCTGATACTACTGGAGGGATGACCTTTTTTACAGTAGGAGGTGAGCCGAACTCCTTTCTTATTCGCTCCACACTCCTATCTGAATCACAGATAGTTGTATCGATCAGACTGTCTGACAGGTTTTGCTGAGTGTCAGACATGTTTAGTTATACAGTTGAATGTCTACTACTATATTTTCAGTTAAAGCAAGTCTAGTAATTCAGTATGACCGCAAGCCTAGCGATTTATTACCGGTACCGTTACTCAGTGTAACGTGATATATATACAATATATTAGAATACCGGTATGCTTATAATATATATAAGTATTATTACAGACTAGGGCTCGATCGGAGCTCCGGCCTCCGGCTCCGGCTCCGGCCATTTTGGCACCTCCGGCTCCTGCTCCGGCTCCGGTAAAAATATTGCCGGAGTTAATTTTTTTGATAAAGTATTATATTTCGTGCATATTCTAATCTGAACAATTATTTACACTAGGCCTATACAGCTATAAGTACTGTCATACTGCAGTACTGTAGTACAGCTTCAATATCAAGCATAATACTGCAGTATTTACTTAGTCAATGACTGCCTGACTATCTGACTATACTGCAGTACTGGTACTGGCCAGCTGGCTGACTACTGGACACTGGACCAGCAGACTATTACAGATAGGCCATACTGTAAAAAATTGTTGTAAATGCTATGATTGTACACTGCACCACTGCAGCCATTTACGGACTGTCATGCCAGCATAATGTACTGCAGTCTGCTGGTCTGGCAGTACTGGTACATGTAGCCTACGGTACAGCGGTAGGCAACCTACAGTACACACCTCTACCACACAGCCACAGTTAGACAGTTAGTGAGTTAGGTACTGTAGGTAATTTTTAGCCGTCAGCGTCAGGCCGTCTGTCCGTGATAAATTAATTACTTAAATTTTAAATTGAAAATTCGTAAATCTATAAATTATGAAATTAATTAGACCTACAGTACAGCAGTATGATTGATTATGAGCGATTGGCGAACGATAACCATACTTTATTTTTTTTAAATAAATATTTAAATTTTTAAAATTTTTTGAAAAACTCCTGCTCCGGCTCCGGCCAAATTGTCCAACTCCGGCTCCTGCTCCGGCTCCGGCCAAATCCCAACTCCGATCGAGCCCTATTACAGACTAGATTTGTCACAGAGTACCGGTATATAATTTAGCACAAATATATACATATATATAGTAGGCCTATAGGCCTAGTGAATACCGGTATACAGCTTACACTTATAGTATATAAGTATAATTATGAACTAGAATTAATTACAGAGTACCGGTATGATTTCAGCTCAAATTTATAGAGATAAATATAATAAGCCTATAGTAAGTACCGGTATGTCAATTATTTTTAGAATAATTGAATTCCTGAATATTTTAGGGTTACTTAGTTTGTAGTTACTTTAACTTACTTTATTACCGTTGTTTAAGTAGTAGTCCAACTGGTAGTGAGACCTAGTTGTTGTATGAAAGGCCTACTATTTATAAATCGTTTGATTTGATTTATAATATTTATATACCCGTTTATATGGGTTTTTGTCAATATTTGAAATAAATGTTATTATTTCTGGGGGAGTCACTACACAGAAGCTGAACGCCTCTCAGTGAAGTGCTATTTATTTGACACTAAAACTGATAATTCTAATTTACCTAAGTTACTTAATACTACAAATTACTTACGATACTGATGAGATTAATTCTCTAATTAAACACAACAAAATATTACGTACGAAATTTTTAGGGTAATTTTACAGGGAACTACAAACCAGCCTAACAAAGGGTTAGATTTCTGGTTATTACAACGGACAGGGTACTACGGTATTTGAAATAATAAGTAGTAGTAAATATACTGTACTGTCCAGATAGGAAAATACCACCGCCTGACGACCTATAACCGTATCGCTATAGGTACTACGTTATGTATCACTGATTGTTCCTACCCAGAAGCTAATAGAGCTAACGAATGTGCCTATCAACCACTTTACAACACAAATATACTGCCTACACTAATTACTTCGGAAAGCACTGTACACTAAACCCTAAATTAGGTACAAGTACCGGTATAACAAATAATCAGTAGTTAAATATACTTGAACAGTTAAAAGAACCACGGCATCTGCTGGAGTGACCGAAGCACAAAATCTCCAGTCTTTACCTACGCCGAGCAGCCCTGATGTAGTACCGGGGTTAGTTTAACTATAACGGTATGTATAACAAGCACAATTACTGTAGGAATAAACTTGGGGACATGAATGTTGCGAATAATCGCATAAACTCTGAATAATAAATATTACGCTACCCGTACAGAATACTCAAACAGACACAGGCCAAAACACTGGCAGACTACGATCAAGCCTAAATAAACTACAGTATATGCAGACTCTGAAACTGTTAGTTAGTATGCGTTCTAACACGGTAGTACGACTTATTCTTTAAGAGGGGATTGACCTTACCGCATATGGCTGCCCCAACTTACTAACGGCACTTTATCAGACAAACTCTACACACGCCGTAATCTCTCCAAACTCAACACAGTCAGACAGCAGTTCAGCCTACAATTATTTGAACAATCTGAGCAGACTTACACGTCTTCAGCTCAATATTAACTTACTAGGAAATAAAACCGACAGAAATAAGTAAGCTCCAAAAGAAACAAGGGGTGTACAGTCCCTAATCTCTTAAACAGCCTACCGGTATACAATAATCAAAATCGAATAATACTAAATGTACTTGTACAGCAGTACCGGTACCGGTGATGACAGTTAGGCCTACTGACCTACAGAAGCACCGGTTCAGTTTTACCAGTCACTACGGTATTTTGCAACCTTATTGCCTACTGCAATAAGATTATAAACTGTTACTGTTCGCGCTTTTGAAGACCTTTAGCAGTTTAACCTGCCAAAATTTATATGTCTTTTAGTTAATTAAAACACCTTTAGCATACGACGATATTTTATGCTAATACACAAAACATTAGCCGAAGTCAGCCCATGCGCGATCATTCACCCGATGGATCTACACCCGGGAGGCTGAATTCGGATGCTTAAATTTTATTATCGCAGTGTAAGGTTGCAGTGTAAACTTACTGTATTATTCGATAGATCGTTAATAATTAATTCCTGACAGATATTATTGGCTTTCGGGAAATATTAACAGTTCCTTTAGGACGTGGCGCTCTATCTATTTAAACAGAACTAGGACTTATACTAAACGCAACGATACTGCTTATGATTAAAGTATAAAGCGTATTCTTTAGGAAATACTTTGTTACCAATCACAATCATGCACACTATTCTGCCGACCGTCAGTATATTTGATCACACATAAAGAGAGCAGTAATTGACTCATGTAGGGTCTGCTAAATAACATTAGATTCAATACACCACATTAATATAAATCGCAATTGTTATATATAGCCTGTCTCTCTAACCTGTAGTGTATCAAGAAAATTGGGAAATTTGGGTGATTTATCAGTATTCTCCAAAGAGCAATATTTCCATCAACAAATAGATACAATTAATAACTGACGGTAAATAACAGTACAAACAATATGATTAATAGGTAGGTTGATTGATTAGATTGATCGGTAGGTGAGGTAACAGTTTATACTTTCGATAATTTAAGCAGTTTTACTAGAGTTCTTCCCAAAAAGCCGGTGTTATGGCGAAAAATGGGAACATAACAACAGAATCATATAAAATCATATGACTACTACCACTATACGAGTATACCAAAAACCCTTATTCCACGAAGCCCCGTTCAACACAGAGGATGAGCATAGAGATAGGAAATTCAGTTCAGTAGCGCTGGGATAGGTCGAAATCAACGCCCACGCAAATTCTATTGGCCGACACGGGCAGCAAGGCTAAGGCAACCTCTCTAAGCTAGTTGGCCGATTAAACTGAGCCCAGATATCTCCGTATAGCACATCAGCCAATAAGCTGGTAGCTTGCACTATTTTAGTTATAAATCCCTTTGAGAGTATTCTAGCGACTGGGGGGGAACTGGCCAGCAAAGGCAAACGTATCAGTTATCCCACAAAAGCTTTTACATAAGTTATAGTGAAATATGGTAAGTTATAGTGAAATATAGTAAGTTATAGTGACATATAGTAAGTTATAGTGAAATATGGTACGTTATAGTGAAATATGGTAAGTTTTAGTGAGATATGGTAAGTTATAGTGAAATATGGTAATATATAGTGAAATATGGTACGTTACGTTATACAGTTATAGTGAAATATGGTAAGTTTTAATGAGATATGGTAAGAAATGTGAAATATGGTTAGATATAGTGAAATATGGTAAGTTATATTGAAATATGGGAAGTTATAGTGAAATATGGTACGTTATAGTGAAATATGGTAAGTTATAGTGAAATATGGTACCTTATAGTGAAATAGGGTAAGATAGTGAAATAGGGTAAGTTATTACAGTATTATTATTTATTATTATTATTATTACTTTTATTTAATCGGGCCGTAGCCCATTGTACATACAATAAATGTTTAATAATTATAGCACAACAATATGGTTATTACAAATAATTAAATTACATTAATAGTGTGTTCCAACGGTCCCGAAGGACTGAGTCAGAGCAACCATTATAACAAGCAGAAATAATAGAGTTAGACTTCGATATACGATTCAACAAGGAGTAAATAAGTACCCGGAGTGTACTCGTAAAGGTATTAACGCGATATTGGACAAACATTGTGTCGGCATCGTCGTTTCTACTATATTTAAATAGCAACCTAAAACACACATTATATGAAACCTTTACTTTACGCAAGGATTCCACCCGAAATACCGACCATAGGGAAGCACAATATAGACAGTAACAATAACATTTAAACAAAGTAGGCTTTATAGATTACTAGCAGGCAATACCCGAGACATGTTACCCGGTATTTCCCGCTACCGGCATAGGCCTACTGGCGTACTGGTACCGGTATAGTCCTACTGACGTACCGGTACCCAGTACCGGTACCGAACGTGAATTAAACTTTTCGAAAAGTGGCCTATAACGACCGCTGGTTAAAGTTATACACACATGCCAAGTCCCAGCGCAATCCCTCCGCCCGTTTTGGAGGAGTTCGAACACAGAGAGAGAGAGAGACAGAATTTGATTTTTATAGGTATAGACTAGCAGGCAATACCCGAGGCATGTTACCCGGTATTTCCCGCTACCGGCATATGCCTACTGGCGTACTGGTACCGGTATAGGCCTACTGACGTACCGGTACCCAGTACCGGTACCGAACGTGAATTAAACTTTTCGAAAAGTGGCCTATAACGACCGCTGGTTAAAGTTATACACACATGCCAAGTTCCAGCGCGATCCCTCCGCCCGTTTTGGAGGAGTTCGAACACAGAGAGAGAGAGAGAATTTGATTTTTATAGGTATAGAAGATAGACGTTATAGTGAAATGTTGACATACAGTATATAGTGAAATATGGTAAAGATATGGCGAAATATGGTAAGTTATAGAGAAATAGGGTAAAATATAGTGAAATATGGTAAGTTATAACAATATAAGTTCAAACCCACTTTGAGATACTCCAGTCAATGAATTATGATCTACCAGAAAATAATAAAAGCCCAAGGAATCCGTTAAGAAGCATATACCCCAGACGGCACCTGAATACTATAGGTTCTTTCGAGCCTTTGGAAAGTGTACGGGGGTGAGACCTGGACACTGACTAAATCACTTGAACAACGAATTATTGATGGTTGCTACACAAGACTACTAAGGGCAGCCCTAAACATCAGCTGGAGACAACACATGACAAACGCCGAGCTTTATGGTACAATACCACCTGTATCAACCACGCAGATTAATATTCAGTGGGCACTGCTGGCGAAGTAAAGACGAGGTCATACCAGATCTACTTTTTTGGCAACCAACTCATGGAAAGCGTAGTCGTGGACGACCGGCCATGACATATATAGATCAACTTGAAAGGGATACTGAACTTGAGAGAAACGAAATTGCGACAACTATGGAGAA
Source organism: Nemertoderma westbladi (assembly GCA_032718475.1). Taxonomy (NCBI): domain Eukaryota; kingdom Metazoa; phylum Xenacoelomorpha; order Nemertodermatida; family Nemertodermatidae; genus Nemertoderma; species Nemertoderma westbladi. The sequence goes on along the minus strand of JAUCBJ010007021.1, from coordinate 32,987 downwards.
TCGGGAAGCCTGGAAGGATCTCATTTCCACTGACAGAACTTGCTCGACCTAATAGTAGCAGTATGGTAAGTTGTAATGAAATATGGTAAGATATGTGAAATATGGTAAGATATAGTGAGGTTATATGTTAGGTTAGGCTTTTATCTGAAATCATATATTTATTAATTTATATATTCATTTATTTATTATTTATTATATTTATATTTGTGAAATCTGGTACCGGAAGCATCTTGAAGAAACATGGTATGGTAAATAGATACAGCAGGCCTATATCTGTACTTTTTTTGAACTAGACCAAGGAGCCCGCTGTGCTGACATTCTGTGCTTCCCAGGTTCGATCCGTGGACAGTTACGAGATATATTTACCTACATGAACACCCCAATATGTATTACTTTTGTTTATTTAGTCGCTGTGTTAGTGAAGGAGGTGTTGGAGTGGTTCAGTGTAACTCCATACCTTGCCAGTTGGAATGCGGAGAAGGATTTACAGTCCACTACGACAGCGAGTTGGAAGACTGCTGTGTCTGTATACCTATTGTAAGTGTTGTTCAACTTGCAGTACCTACAGTAGGCCTATTTTAAGTGTTGTGCACCTATTTACAGTAGTAAGCATTGGACGTGTGTTGTGTACCTATATACAGTACAGTAGTAAGCATTTAACGTGTGTTGAGTACCTATAGTAACTTGTATATATGACGTGGTGGATAGCCAATGACTTTACTCAAACGCCTGATCAAGGACACCGGACTTGAGAATATGGATGACCGGGGAAAGTGTATGGCTGACCGTGAGATCTGGGGGCGCTATGTCGGGGTCCGCCGGCACTGTGTATGGGTATGGCTGAGATCTGGGGAGCTATGTTATTGGTTCACTGGCACTGTGTATCTGGGGGCGCTATGTTGGGGTCCGCCGGCACTGTGTGTGGCTGACCGTGTGATCTGGGGGCGCTATGTTGGGGTCCGCCGGCACTGTGTATGGCTGATCTGGGGTCGCTATGTTGGGATCCGCCGGGACTATGTATGGGTATGGCTGAGATCTGGGGAGCTATGTTATTGGTTCACTGGCACTGTGTATCTGGGGGCGCTATGTTGGGGTCCGCCGGCACTGTGTGTGGCTGACCGTGTGATCTGGGGGCGCTATGTTGGGGTCCGCCGGCGCTGTGTTTGGCTGATCTGGGGGCGCTATGTTGGGGTCCGCCGGCACTGTGTATGGCTGATCTGGAGTCGCTATGTTGGGGTCCGCCGGGACTGTGTATGGCTGATCTGGGGTCGCTATGTTGGGGTCCGCCGGCACTGTGTGTGGCTGACCGTGACATCTGGGGGCGCTATGTTGGGGTCCGCCGGCGCTGTGTAGGCTGATCTGGGGGCGCTATGTTGGGGTCCGCCGGCACTGTGTATGGCTGATCTGGAGTCGCTATGTTGGGGTCCGCCGGGACTGTGTATGGGTATGGCTGGATCTGGGGAGCTATGTTATTGGTTCACTGGCACTGTGTATCTGGGGGCGCTATGTTGGGGTCCGCCGGCACTGTGTGTGGCTGACCGTGACATCTGGTGGCGCTATGTTGGGGTCCGCCGGCGCTGTGTATGGCTGATCTGGGGAGCTATGTTATGGGTCCACTGGCACTGTGTATCTGGGGGCGCTATGTTGGGGTCCGCCGGCACTGTGTGTGGCTGACCGTGTGATCTGGGGGCGCTATGTTGGGGTCCGCCGGCACTGTGTATGGCTGATCTGGGGGCGCTATGTTGGGGTCCGCCGGCACTGTGTATGGCTGATCTGGGGGCGCTATGTTGGGGTCCGCCGGCGCTGTGTATGGCTGATCTGGGGGCGCTATGTTGGGGTCCGCCGGCACTGTGTATGGCTGATCTGGAGTCGCTATGTTGGGGTCCGCCGGGACTGTGTATGGGTATGGCTGGATCTGGGGAGCTATGTTATTGGTTCACTGGCACTGTGTATCTGGGGGCGCTATGTTGGGGTCCGCCGGCACTGTGTGTGGCTGACCGTGTGATCTGGGGGCGCTATGTTGGGGTCCGCCGGCACTGTGTATGGCTGATCTGGGGGCGCTATGTTGGGGTCCGCCGGCACTGTGTATGGCTGATCTGGGGGCGCTATGTTGGGGTCCGCCGGCACTGTGTATGGCTGATCTGGGGTCGCTATGTTGGGGTCCGCCGGGACTGTGTATGGGTATGGCTGAGATCTGGGGCGCTATGTTAGGGGTCCGCCGGCGCTGTGTATGGCTGATATCTGGGGAGCTATGTTATTGGTCCACTGGCACTGTGTATGGCTGATCTGGGGCGCTATGTTGGGGTCCGCCGGCACTGTGTATGGCTGAGATCTGGGGAGCTATGTTATTGGTCCACTGGCACTGTGTAGGCTGATCTGGGGAGCTATGTGATGGGTCCACTGGCACTGTGTATGGCTGATCTGGGGGCGCTATGTTGGGGTCCCCGGCACTGTGTATGGCTGAGATCTGGGGAGCTATGTGGTCCACTGGACTGTGTATGGCTGATCTGGGGAGCTGTGTTATTGGTCCACTGGCACTGTGTATGGCTGATCTGGGGAGCAATGTTATTGGTCTACTGGCACTGTGTAGGGGCGCTATGTTGGGGTCCGCCGGCACTGTGTATGGCTGATCTGGGGGCGCTATGTTGGGGTCCGCCGGCACTGTGTATGGCTGATCTGGGGGCGCTATGGTGGGGTCCGCCGGCACTGTGTATGACTGATCTGGGGGCGCTATGTTGGGGTCCGCCGGCGCTGTGTGTGGCTGACCATGTGATCTGGGGGCGCTATGCTGGGGTCCGCCGGCACTGTGTATGGCTGATCTGGGGGCGCTATGTTGGGGTCCGCCGGCACTGTGTATGGCTGATCTGGGGGCGCTATGGTGGGGTCCGCCGGCACTGTGTATGACTGATCTGGGGGCGCTATGTTGGGGTCCGCCGGCACTGTGTATGGCTGATCTGGGGGCGCTATGTTGGGGTCCGCCGGCACTGTGTATGGCTGATCTGGGGGCGCTATGTTGGGGTCCGCCGGCACTGTGTATGACTGATCTGGGGGCGCTATGTTGGGGTCCGCCGGCACTGTGTATGACTGATCTGGGGGCGCTATGTTGGGGTCCGCCGGCACTGTGTATGGCTGATCTGGGGGCTCTATGTTGGGGTCCGCCGGCACTGTGTATGACTGATCTGGGGGCGCTATGTTGGGGTCCGCCGGCACTGTGTATGACTGATCTGGGGGCGCTATGTTGGGGTCCGCCGGCACTGTGTATGGCTGATCTGGGGGCGCTATGTTGGGGTCCGCCGGCACTGTGTATGACTGATCTGGGGGCGCTATGTTGGGGTCCGCCGGCACTGTGTATGGCTGATCTGGGGGCGCTATGGTGGGGTCCGCCGGCACTGTGTATGACTGATCTGGGGGCGCTATGTTGGGGTCCGCCGGCACTGTGTATGGCTGATCTGGGGGCGCTATGTTGGGGTCCGCCGGCACTGTGTATGGCTGATCTGGGGGCGCTATGTTGGGGTCCGCCGGCACTGTGTATGGCTGATCTGGGGGCGCTATGGTGGGGTCCGCCGGCACTGTGTATGACTGATCTGGGGGCGCTATGTTGGGGTCCGCCTGCACTGCACCTTAGTGTAAGACGAACATCATTCTGTAATTTTGTAGGAGAGACCAGGGAGGTTTGGCACGTGGGGAGATTTGGCATGCATGCCTTTAGAGGGACTTCCTGAATGTGGATTGCATCAACTTTTTTACTCAACTTATAATACTACAACCTATAAGATTTGAATACATGTAGTAGAAATAAGAATTGTGAATTAAAAATATTACTGTACATAGATCATATAGTTACAGTACAATAGAGTACATAATTGACATTAAAAATTAATTTGCACAATGTCCAAACTAAACTAGAGATTGGTACCAATCGGGACATGGGTTGGGGCAAAACTTACAGATGCAATCGGTGGATAGCGGGCGGATTGGTAGCGGGTTGGAGCAGAGTTGGTAATGGAACCCGTGGAAGGAGGTGTGGATGAGAAACAACCGGTTACTCTGGCTTGGAAGTTTTCAGATTTTGTTATGTAAACCGGGTGCAAATTTCCAATTGGGGTGTCGTTTCCGCTGTCCCATGGGGTTAATGTTAAATTAATGGTGAAAAAATGAGTGCCGGCCTAGATGTAAAAATTTTACTGTAAACTGTGTTCCTAAATTTAGTTTATTGTTGTGGTTAGAAAAGACTACCATTATAACCTGCTACTTTCCTTTAGAAGGTACCTTAATGGTGAATATCGAATTTAAATATTCGCGAAATTAAGTTTATATGTTAAAATAGGCTGAAACGACACCCCAATTGGTAATATTCAAACCGGGTCCCTCGCAAAACCGTTCTTGAACGAAATTGCGGTTATTGGTTGGCATTGCAGCATTGGTTGATTGCATCGCCGTTGAATAGATGAGGCGATTTAGTTAGGAGGTCTTTTACAAAGTGCGCTCGGCGACTAGATGTAGAGGCGCGGTGGAAGAATCCAATGTGTTGATACCCAACATGCGTTTGAAAAATTGATATTTTGCTTTTTCGATTTCTTTTAATTGGTTTAACTTAAAAGGTGCGGGCCAATTTCAGATAGGGTGTAATTGATTATTGACGCTATTTTCATCCTAAATATCATCTTTAAAATTGTTTTGACTGAAAGCAAATGAAGGTGTTTTAGGGCTCCAATTGCGCCTAGGTTTTGATGTTTTTTAATTTGAGATGAATACTAAAACACAGCGTGTGTTGTAAAATGACGCCCAAGTAGTATTAATAACAATTTGGGATTATAACCCTTTTCGCCCACATATATAAATTTATTATATTTACCATATTTATTAACATGTAATCTTTACAATATCTCCTTTTCCTCCCATAGACTCCTCCCCCTCAATGCGATATCACAGAATGCCCCACCTGCGAACCGGGCTATGAACCAGTGCTCTCTGTTGATCCTGACGATATTGCAAACGGGATATGTTGCACGTGCATACCTATAAGTAAGTGTCAGTTGCGGATATATATATGTTGTACATACATACTATAAGTTTAGTGTCAGTTGCGGATGTATGTTGTACATGCATACCTTTAAGTAGGTGTCTGTTGCTGCTGAGATATTTTGTATTTTTTAGTTTCTTCAAGTTGATAAATTTATATTTATTTAGCTCTGCAATTGTAATATATCAATAATTATAATCCATGGCCTACTTAATATAATCCATGTCTACTATATATATAACTATAGTTTAAAAATATAAAGGAGCAAATTGCGCGAGAAACCCACCATACCAGTCTAGGTACAGCAGGTAGACAGCAGTACCACAACGTACCAGTTTGTAGTACATTTTGCTGCCTTGCTGAATTTTTTCGTTGGAGGTCGTATGCGAGTATGTGAGTCGTCTTCAGTACGAGAGGCGAGCCACGAGTCTGTTAGACTTATCATACAGTTGAGTACCGAACAATACGGCCTTGTCCACCAGTCTGGAAGACTGTCTACAGTAGCCTGCTCATTCATAATGGTCATCAAGGATAAAATTTGATTTCTGTCAAATTTGATGGTATTTGGTATGCATGTAAATGTGATATTATGGTTTTGTTCAGAACTGGAAAAAATGAGAAAGCGCGTCAACCCCCGGTGAGGCGCTTTCTCATATTTCCCATTTCTGAACAAAACCTTATTACATCTTTAATTACAGTTGCATTATCAGCTCAACTCCAATTTATTTATGTAAATGTAGTCCTACCTTTGCGAATTTAATCCAATTTTGATCAGAGAATTAACGTGCGCGAAAGAAGTTACCATAACGTATAATAATTTAACTTTACTTCCTTGTAGATCTGAAATGCAACGACAAAGACACTGATTTAGGAACGATAACAATCCAAGATGTAACAGGAACTTTCTGTGAGAACCAATCTCCCATTGTTGTTAACACATGCTCCGGATCTTGTGGTTCCTCGCAAGGTAAATACTGAACCACCATGTGTATCGGTAGGCCTACAGATTATACTACCTCCAACCTCATAGCGGTCATAGGTACACTGAAAAAATTGTTCGGCGGCTCTTTTTTTAACCTCTGGTATAAAATTTTCAACCGATGGTTGCTCTTTTAAAACCGCTGGTTACAAATTGGCATATGCTAAAACGGTGGTTTAAATTTTCCCAAAGTGCAGTGTTACATTGAAACGGTGGTTTAAATTTTCCCAAACTGCAGTGTTACATTGAAACGGTGGTTTCAAACTGCAGTGTTACATTGAAACGGTGGTTTTCCGGATTGTAATTGCTATCATAAAACAGAAACAGTGTTTGACTTAGGAATAAACGGCGGTTCATATTATTTGATACAAAGTAACCGGTGGTTTAAAACTTACATTAATCGATTGGTTGAAAAATACATATAACCGTTGATTTAAAACACAGTAACCGGTGGTTTACAAAAATTCAAATCACAGTTTGTTTACAACACAGTAAACGGTAGTGATCAATAACATAATATCCAATCATGTAAACAATCTTAAGACGTTTGTTAAGTACGTTTTTATGTAACAAGTTTTATCAGGTAAATATTTAACAATTGTTTAACATGATTTACATGTTTTACATTATTTATAACATAAATCAAGCATTCCCTTATATTTGTTGAATGCTACTATATCATGTTGAACAAAAATGAGAAATGAAAACAAGAAATGAAAACAAATAAGTTGGTGCCAGTTCCCAAGAAGGGCAACCTAACACTCTATGGTTTTTTTTTTCGGGGAATCTCATTGATCTCGATTGCTGCAAAGCTATACAATAGGATTCTATTAAATCGCATCAGGGATCCCATTGAGAGACTGCTCCGTGGAAATCAGAATGGGTTCCGTAAAGGTCGTGGGACCATGGAGCCCATTTTGGCACTTAGAAGGATAATTGAAGAATTATCAAAAAAGAAAGACAGGCATCTGGCTGTTATCTTTGTTGACTTCTTCAAGGCCTTTGATTCACTCTCTCGGTCACGTATGTTCAGCATACTTTCATTATATGGGATTCCTGATGAAATTATTGCAGCAATCAGATCAGTATACGATGGTTCGACAACATTTGTGTCTACTGTTGACGGTGACACAGAACCATTTGAAGTGTTATGGGGCGTCCTCCAAGGAGACACACTTGCACCATTCTTGTTCATTATTGTGGTTGACTATGTTCTACGCATGTCCTTAGATCATCATAATGATGATGGGGTGATGATAACTCCACCTACTGGCTCCAGAAGTCGAGGAAATCCTGCCAAGTACCTAACTGATCTAGACTTTGCTGATGACTTACTGTAGGAGTACTCTCAGAATCATTAGAGGGAGCCCAACGGCTCCTCAGCTCATTAGAGCATGCTGCTTCTAGTGTTGGTCTTTTTTATTAACTCCAGAAAGACCAAAATTCTGACAGTTAACTTTGAAAGTCCTCAGCAAGTCTCTGATCGGATGAGCATAAGCTCAAAGGATGGTATGCTTGAGCATGTGGACGACTTCTGTTACCTGGGATCATGGATCCGGAAGTCAGGTGAGGACCTTCGAATACGTAAGGGAAAGGCATGGGCAGCCTTGAATAGGCTTTCCAGGATTTGGAAGTCACCTAGAATTAATCGGAAACTTAAGGTCCGATTATTTAGAGCAGCAGTAGTTCCAGTACTCCTCTACGGGAGTCCATGCTGGGCTCTAACTGCTGAGGACACCAAATCTCTGGATGGCACATTCACAAGAATGCTACGCCGGGTTCATTGTGTCAAGTACAATGCACACATCTCCAACCAGACACTATATAACATTGGAGGTGTCTCATTGGTTCCCCCAAGCTTGACACTAGAACAAAATCGCCTCCGCTTTGCAGGACATTGCTTTCGCCGTGAGGACCAGCCAGTGCATAATCTTGTACTTGGGCAGCCTCATGGAGTGAATAAGCATGGTGGACAGACCATGACTTTCTTGAGACGCATCTTAAAGGACACTGGCCTTAAAGATGCGGATGATCTAGCAAATGTCATGGGTGATAGGGAGTTGTGGCGGTGCAATTTTGTTGACAAGCCGGCACAGCATTCCTAAAAATGCAGCTGCAATGCAGCATGCCGATCCTAGTAGTAGAACAAAAATGTGTTATAAATTACAATGTATGTCTTAGGGATGTTTGAATAAACCACCATAAGTTGACCGCTAATTTTGCAATTTGTTCATACTGTCATAGGCCTATCATAATTCAGTCATTTTTTGTGAAAGTGCCATTGCCATCCTGCGCTGTCCTGCAATCGCAGAATCGGTACCGGTACAATCCTGAAATTTGATTACAGTGATGCAGTGTATCACTGCCACTGGTACAGTAGTGGTACCGGTTGCCGGTAGTACAGAACAGTAGTACAGTACTGCTGTAGTAGGGCTGTGTAGGGTAGTGTACCGGTACTATTTTTGTTTTGTAGTTGTACCGGTACTATTTCTGTATTTCTTGGATTGTAGCTATATCTGTCAGTCTGTGTGTATATTACTGTATTATGAGTACGGTACCTGAGTACGGTATATTATATTTCTTTATTTGGTTTATTATTTTGGTTTGGTTAGGCCTATGCAGGAATGCAGCTATGCGGTTGGTTAGTTCTGTAGTTCAGTAGTTGGCCAGGCCTTAACCCTAATTAAAACTGTCACATAGGCTGATAGGCCAGTAGGCGTAACCGGGTGGTGAATTTTTAGGGGGTTCAGGGGTGGAAATTCTCTGCTACACCAGTACCTACCGGCTGACCGGTGACCTACCAGTATGCCGAGACCCGACACAACTTTAGGAGTAGGAAGGCCAATAAACGAAAGTTGTCCTCAACACCATCAACAGCTGCTAACGATAAAGCCGGTACTGAGGTACAGTTGCCTAGTAAAAGTTTAGATCAGGTTTCAGACATATCGCCATTGGATATAGCTAAAGTTAATCTCAAGGAGCCAGATGCAAAAGTGACCAAACGGGAAGTCATAAATCGTCCTCCTTTGCTCTGCTTATCGGATGATGATAATATAGCTGAGGGATTGGAGATAGTCCCACATCCACGAGGTGCAAAGAGGAAAGTAAGCATTTTTGATTCTTCTTCTGATGATGAATCCTCGGAATTATCTTATGGATCTAAATCGTCTAGTACCTGCAGTGGTCCATCTGATAGTCGAGATGAGGGTGACTATGTTGGTGAGTTGGTTTGGGCGCGGCAACGTATAACAAAACCATTCTGGCCTGCCCGAACTGAAAGAGCTCCAGAGGGTTCCGCAATGCCCAAGCATCCAGGGGACAACTTCAAGTGGATTTACTTCTTTGGTTCTAACAATTTCTCGTGGATTAAAGACACTGCGGAATACATTGTTCCATATTTTGAAAATCGCGAGCAGCATGGGAAAAGGAAGGCTTCTTCGTCTACAGTCAAATTTCTAAAGGGACTTGATGACATTGATGAAGAATATACCGCAATGTCTGTTAGGAAAAATGATTGTCCATATCAGGAAGAGTGAATGGTTCAATACATTATCATTTAGGATTTAGGAAACTGTAAATTCATTTATTCAATAATTTGATTATCATTTATATTTGATAAACATATTTGATATTTGATATTATATTTGATATTCAACAAACCATTTATTTGAAATCTAAAACACCGACTTGATCCTCATTTGAAACCTGAAACACCGGTTGATCTTAAATTAACCACAGGTTAAACCATGTATTTGAAACCTGAAACACCGGTTGATCTTAAATTAACCACAGGTTAAACCATATATTTGAAACCTGAAACAACGGTTGATCCACATTAAACGCAGGTTTAACCATTTATTTTGAAAAAAAACACCGGTTGATCTTAAATTAACCACAGGTTAAACCATATATTTGAAACCCGAAACACCGGTTGATCTTAAATTAACCACAGGTTAAACCATATATTTGAAACCTGAAACAACGGTTGATCCACATTAAACGCAGGTTTATCCATTTATTTTGAAACCTAAACACCTGTTTACCTTAAATTAACCACAGGTTAAATCATTTATTTGAAACCTGAAACACCATTGAACTTAAGCACAACCACTGGTTGTTATACGAAAAACAACCTGAGGTTTAATTTATAAAATTTAACCACAGGTTATCTTTGAATCGATAAACCTCTGGTTCCTCGAATTAACCGCAGGTCAAAAATTCACCAAATTAACCTGGGGTTATTTTCGAAAACCAGAGGTTTTTTAAAAAAGAACCACTGGTACGATTTTTCAGTGTAGTTTCGGCCAATAATATAGTAGATAGGGCCTAGGGTGGTAATATTTTGGACAATGACTATAAATATTTTTTATTAAAAAAAGGAACTTTTATTTAACTCAGTAAGTAGACAGGATGAGGTAAAGGATTGGATTCTATTGTGGATTGATAGAGGGTCTTCCAGCAGGAAATTATTGATTCTCCGAGACGAAATATTGATTTGCCGAGATGAGGTTTGCATTCAATAGGAAACCCTCAACCAAGCGCATCCTCATCCCATTACAATAATTACATATTTAACTTATTAGGTTTGACCATCGAGACATCGTTTTTGGCCCCGTTTACGTTCACGACGAAGTGCGCCTGTTGTACCGGTGTGGCCACCGAGGTACCCCACACGTTCGCGTGCAGTGACGGCAGAGACCGCGTATTCAATGTGCCGCAAATAGAACGTGGAACCTGCGGATGTGCCACCTGCGAGGGCGAAGTTGGTAAGTACCAATAATAGTCTTCATTTTTCATTTTAACTTTCCCATGTTGATTTTTCGAGATGAATAATTAATTCTTAAACACCCAATTATATCCATTTGTTTTAGTGATCTCGTTTATTCATGAATTGTATAACACAATTTTTCTTTGTGTAAAATAAGTTTAAGTACCCGACCCTATTGCGAATGTGATTTTCCAATTATTAAACGAATAATTTCCTATTTCAGATCAAAGCAACAAGGAAGAGGAAAGTTCTGGTGACCTGATTATTGGTAAACCCACCCTTCCACCTCTCCCTCCCCTCCCCTCCTCTATATTCGGCGACCCCTCCCAGATTGTACTCCCTCCTCCCAACTTCCTCCCTCTCCCTGTACTCGGTCTCAATTTACGATAGATATAAACAACGACCCTCCCCCATAAACGACCACGATTGGTGACGGTGTATTGAACTTATTTTCCATATATATATACTCCGATAAAGAGTTGGCCTAAACTGATAGAAATTGGGTGGAATAATCAAAATCAATAAAATAAAACTAATATGTTTGACAGGGTGGTGGTAACAATAACAATGTATTTATTTACCCTTATATATTATTGCAAAGCTCTGGAAAACAAATTTTATATTTAATTATTAGATGTATCGCCATTCCCCCATAATGTATGTGAGTCACCAAGAAACTCTTCCCAGAATTTATTAATTAATTAAGTAATCAATTAAATCGTACTATGGCTTTGTTCTTGTTTATTGGGACAGTATAGTGTCCCGTACACTACAGTAAATAGTTACTATGTTGGGCCGATGCGATACCGAAAATATTAATCATGACTTTTTCGTATGCCCATCATTTGTGGGGGATCTAAGTTTACTTCTGACAGCTCTTTCATCAAAAAACACTCATAGTGTCTCATACGTTCATTGAAGTAAGATAAATATCGCTATCAAAACAACTATTCTTTGTAGATAAGTTATCCATTAGCTCCCCAGATCAGCCATACACAGCGCCAGTGGACCAATAACATAGCTCCCCAGAACTCAGCCATACACAGTTCCAGTGGACCAATAACATAGCTCCCCAGATCAGCCATACACAGTGCCAGTGGACCAATAACATAGCTCCCCAGATCAGCCATACACAGTGCCAGTGGACCAATAACATAGCTCCCCAGATCAGCCATACACAGTGCCAGTGGACCAATAACATAGCTCCCCAGATCAGCCATACACAGTGCCTGTGGACCAATAACATAGCTCCCCAGATCAGCCATACACAGTGCCTGTGGACCAATAGCGTAGCTCCCCAGATCAGCCATACACAGTGCCAGTGGACCAATAACATAGCTCCCCAGAACTCAGCCATACACAGTTCCAGTGGACCAATAACATAGCTCCCCAGATCAGCCATTCACAGTGCCTGTGGACCAATAGCGTAGCTCCCCAGATCAGCCATACACAGCGCCAGTGGACCAATAACATAGGTCCCCAGAACTCAGCCATACACAGTTCCAGTGGACCAATAACATAGCTCCCCAGATCAGCCATACACAGTGCCTGTGGACCAATAGCGTAGCTCCCCAGATCAGCCATACACAGTGCCAGTGGGCCAATAACATAGCTCCCCAGATCAGCCATACACAGTGGCAGTGGACCAATATCATAGCTCCCCAGATCAGCCATACACAGCGCCAGTGGACCAATAACATAGCTCCCCAGATCAACAATACACAGTGCCAGTGGGCCAATAACATAGCTTGGTACAAGCCCCTACCAGAACAAGCGGGAGCGAGTAAGGGCCGCGGTTGCTTAGAGCAGATCCTTGCGATTAGATTACTGTGCGATTATGCCAGGAAGTACAAAAAGATTTTGTACATAATATTTGTAGACTATGAAAAAGCGTATGACAATGTTAAAAGGTGTTTTATGTTTGATACGTTAAAGAACCTCGGATGTGGATGTAAAATGCTTAATGCATTACAGGCCATGTACAAAATAACAGTCGCCAACATTAACAAGCTCCACGTTATTTGTAATAGAGGCGTTCGCCAAGGATCTCCAGGAAGCTGCTACCTATTTGTAATAGTTATAGACTTCTTCGTACGCACTTTGAAACGTCTGCCTTTTGATGATTGGCTGAAATCTTTACATAGCGTACTCCTAATGGATGATACGGCAATTCTTGGAACAAGCAGACTTTCTATATTGGATAAGTTAAAAGTTCTACGTAATTTTTGTTCCCTATCTGGCATGGTAATTAATATTAAAAAAACCAAATTCCTAGTGATAAATGGAGCAGAAAGCGATAAAAACTCCTTTGATATCGGCGAAAAAGAAATAGTAAATACAGATTCGTACATTTACCTGGGCTCACCAATAACTTCAGATGGTTTAATATCTACAGTAATTTCCCTCAACGCCTCTGAAAAGCAGTGTCACCTATTAAAATTTTCGACATTTCTAAATAAGAACCCAGACTTACCTTTCGTTGTGAAAAGGAAAGTTTTTGACGCCGCAGTGATCTCTGCTATAACTTACGGTTGTGAAACCTGGTACGGGGGTTCATTGGCCCCTATGTCTAAATTGTATATGTCTATGGTAAGGCTACTATTGGGTGTTCGACCTACCACGTGCGGCGACATCTGCCTTATCGAATTGGGACTCCCAGAGTTCGAAACCTTAATCCGTGATAAACAGCGGAAATATCTGAATAGTTTTATTCCAGTCGCCGACTCTCCATTGCAGATGGCCTTGGAAATCGGCCGGGATAACAGCTCACCCATGTTTATCGAGGTGGATCGAGTAAAGAACCTCCCGTCGGATTACAGTAAAATCCAGAACGATAAGCTGAAAAATGACGTGTTTAAGTCTGTAACAACAAAACGTCATCTGTATAAGTTAGTGAATCCGTTGTTAACTTCGCCGCAATTGTACAAAGACTGCAAAGTTCCGGAGCGGTACCGTCTAGCGTGGTCGAGATTTAGGCTGGGTAGCCACAGCTTCCCCGTAGAACGAATGAGGTGGGCCAGGGTACGAGATACTGAGCGCTTCTGTGTATGTGGAGCTATCCAGACGGAACAACATATTGTTACCGTTTGCCCATTTACTGAGCGATCCAGGTGACATGTCAATGGAAGCTGGTCTGATTTAACAAGTTTATTTGGTTTAGGTAATCAAGTGGAGGTAGCTAAAATGATCGAAAGTATGACCCACGATTATTAATAAGTGACTAAGTAACAAATAGCGAATTATTTATTGGATGGAGCGCGATTCGAGTATTTAGTATAATGTAATTTTCATTTATATATTTTATGAACCTACTGACCATAATTATTTAATTAAGTGGAACATGATAAATTGTGAAAGAAGCACTGTTCTTTATTTATTTACATAATATTATTTATTTATTTTAACTATAACTTTTTATTACAATACACTAGACCCAGTATCACACGGCTTGACAATTATTTAGATATAACATATTTATTCATTTAATTATATTAGACCCAGCATCGCACGACTTGACAGTTAATTAGAGATGTACTCGTAAGTAGGTACTTTTATTGTGCTATTTCTGTTCGGAATTTAAATATTTAATTTTTTCTGGTAAATCTCTTTATATTATGGTCGGCACTACCGCTTCAATCATGTATACTGTTAATTATTGTGCAAGTATTGAACTGTATAGAGAAGTGTAGACAATAAACAATCAATCAATCAATCCCCAGATCAGCCATACACAGTGGCAGTGGACCAATAACATAGCTCCCTAGATCAGCCATACACAGTGCCAGTGGACCAATAACATAGCTCCCCAGATCAGTCATACACAGTGGCAGTGGACCAATAACATAGCTCCCCAGATCAGCCATACACAGTGCCTGTGGACCAATAGCGTAGCTCCCCAGATCAGCCATACACAGTGCCAGTGGACCAATAACATAGCTCCCCAGAACTCAGCCATACACAGTTCCAGTGGACCAATAACATAGCTCCCCAGATCAGCCATACACAGTGCCTGTGGACCAATAGCGTAGCTCCCCAGATCAGCCATACACAGCGCCAGTGGACCAATAACATAGGTCCCCAGAACTCAGCCATACACAGTTCCAGTGGACCAATAACATAGCTCCCCAGATCAGCCATACACAGTGCCTGTGGACCAATAGCGTAGCTCCCCAGATCAGCCATACACAGTGCCAGTGGGCCAATAACATAGCTCCCCAGATCAGCCATACACAGTGGCAGTGGACCAATATCATAGCTCCCCAGATCAGCCATACACAGCGCCAGTGGACCAATAACATAGCTCCCCAGATCAACAATACACAGTGCCAGTGGGCCAATAACATAGCTTGGTACAAGCCCCTACCAGAACAAGCGGGAGCGAGTAAGGGCCGCGGTTGCTTAGAGCAGATCCTTGCGATTAGATTACTGTGCGATTATGCCAGGAAGTACAAAAAGATTTTGTACATAATATTTGTAGACTATGAAAAAGCGTATGACAATGTTAAAAGGTGTTTTATGTTTGATACGTTAAAGAACCTCGGATGTGGATGTAAAATGCTTAATGCATTACAGGCCATGTACAAAATAACAGTCGCCAACATTAACAAGCTCCACGTTATTTGTAATAGAGGCGTTCGCCAAGGATCTCCAGGAAGCTGCTACCTATTTGTAATAGTTATAGACTTCTTCGTACGCACTTTGAAACGTCTGCCTTTTGATGATTGGCTGAAATCTTTACATAGCGTACTCCTAATGGATGATACGGCAATTCTTGGAACAAGCAGACTTTCTATATTGGATAAGTTAAAAGTTCTACGTAATTTTTGTTCCCTATCTGGCATGGTAATTAATATTAAAAAAACCAAATTCCTAGTGATAAATGGAGCAGAAAGCGATAAAAACTCCTTTGATATCGGCGAAAAAGAAATAGTAAATACAGATTCGTACATTTACCTGGGCTCACCAATAACTTCAGATGGTTTAATATCTACAGTAATTTCCCTCAACGCCTCTGAAAAGCAGTGTCACCTATTAAAATTTTCGACATTTCTAAATAAGAACCCAGACTTACCTTTCGTTGTGAAAAGGAAAGTTTTTGACGCCGCAGTGATCTCTGCTATAACTTACGGTTGTGAAACCTGGTACGGGGGTTCATTGGCCCCTATGTCTAAATTGTATATGTCTATGGTAAGGCTACTATTGGGTGTTCGACCTACCACGTGCGGCGACATCTGCCTTATCGAATTGGGACTCCCAGAGTTCGAAACCTTAATCCGTGATAAACAGCGGAAATATCTGAATAGTTTTATTCCAGTCGCCGACTCTCCATTGCAGATGGCCTTGGAAATCGGCCGGGATAACAGCTCACCCATGTTTATCGAGGTGGATCGAGTAAAGAACCTCCCGTCGGATTACAGTAAAATCCAGAACGATAAGCTGAAAAATGACGTGTTTAAGTCTGTAACAACAAAACGTCATCTGTATAAGTTAGTGAATCCGTTGTTAACTTCGCCGCAATTGTACAAAGACTGCAAAGTTCCGGAGCGGTACCGTCTAGCGTGGTCGAGATTTAGGCTGGGTAGCCACAGCTTCCCCGTAGAACGAATGAGGTGGGCCAGGGTACGAGATACTGAGCGCTTCTGTGTATGTGGAGCTATCCAGACGGAACAACATATTGTTACCGTTTGCCCATTTACTGAGCGATCCAGGTGACATGTCAATGGAAGCTGGTCTGATTTAACAAGTTTATTTGGTTTAGGTAATCAAGTGGAGGTAGCTAAAATGATCGAAAGTATGACCCACGATTATTAATAAGTGACTAAGTAACAAATAGCGAATTATTTATTGGATGGAGCGCGATTCGAGTATTTAGTATAATGTAATTTTCATTTATATATTTTATGAACCTACTGACCATAATTATTTAATTAAGTGGAACATGATAAATTGTGAAAGAAGCACTGTTCTTTATTTATTTACATAATATTATTTATTTATTTTAACTATAACTTTTTATTACAATACACTAGACCCAGTATCACACGGCTTGACAATTATTTAGATATAACATATTTATTCATTTAATTATATTAGACCCAGCATCGCACGACTTGACAGTTAATTAGAGATGTACTCGTAAGTAGGTACTTTTATTGTGCTATTTCTGTTCGGAATTTAAATATTTAATTTTTTCTGGTAAATCTCTTTATATTATGGTCGGCACTACCGCTTCAATCATGTATACTGTTAATTATTGTGCAAGTATTGAACTGTATAGAGAAGTGTAGACAATAAACAATCAATCAATCAATCCCCAGATCAGCCATACACAGTGGCAGTGGACCAATAACATAGCTCCCTAGATCAGCCATACACAGTGCCAGTGGACCAATAACATAGCTCCCCAGATCAGTCATACACAGTGGCAGTGGACCAATAACATAGCTCCCCAGATCAGCCATACACAGTGCCAGTGGACCAATAACAATTAGCTCCCCAGATCAGCCATACACAATTCCAGTGGACCAATAACATAGCTCCCCAGATCAGCCATACACAGTGGCAGTGGACCAATAACATAGCTCCCCAGATCAGCCATACACAGTGCCAGTGGACCAATAACATAGCTCCCCAGATCTCAGCCATACACAGTGCCATTGTACCACAATAACATAGCTCCCCAGATCAGCCATACACAGTGCAGGTGGACCAATAACATTGCTCCCCAGATCAGCCATACACAGCGCCAGTGGACCAATAACATAGCTCCCCAGATCAGCCATACACAGCGCCAGTGGACCAATAACATAGCTCCCCAGATCAACCATACACAGTGCCAGTGGACCAATAAGATAGCTCCCCAGATCAGCCATACACAGTGCCAGTGGACCAATAACATAGCTCCGTAGATCAGCCATACACAGTGCCAGTGGACCAATAACATAGCTCCCCAGATCAGCCATACACAGTGCCAGTGGACCAATAACATAGCTCCCTAGATCAGCCATACACAACACAGTGCCAGTGGACCAATAACGTAGCTCCCCAGATTAGCCATACACAGTGCCAGTGGACCAATAACATATCTCCCCAGATCAGCCATACACAGTGGCAGTGGACCAATAACATAGCTCCCCAGATCAGCCATACACAGTGCCAGTGGACCAATGACATAGCTCCCCAGATCTCAGCCATACACAGTGCCAGTAGACCAATAACATAGCTCCCCAGATCAGCCATACACAGTGGCAGTGGACCAATGACATAGCTCCCCAGATCTCAGCCATACACAGTGCCAGTAGACCAATAACATAGCTCCCCAGATCAGCCATACACAGTGCCGGTGGACCAATAACATAGCTCCCCAGATCAGCCATACACAGTGCCATTGTACCAATAACATAGCTCTCCAGATCAGCCATACACAGTGCCGGTGGACCAATAACATAGCTCCCCAAATCAGCCATACACAGTTCCAGTGGACCAATAACATAGCTCCCCAGATCAGCAATACACAGTGCCGGTGGACCAATAACATAGCTCCCCAAATCAGCCATACACAGTTCCAGTGGACCAATAACATAGCTCCCCAGATCAGCCATACACAGTGCCGGTGGACCAATAACATAGCTCCCCAAATCAGCCATACACAGTTCCAGTGGACCAATAACATAGCTCCCCAGATCAGCAATACACAGTGCCATTGTACCAATAACATAGCTCCCCAGATCAGCCATACACAGTACCGGTGGACCAATAACATAGCTCCCCAGATCAGTCATACACAGTGCCAGTGGACCAATAACATAGCTCCCCAGATCAGCCATACACAGCGCAGGTGGACCAATAACATTGCTCCCCAGATCAGCCATACACAGCGCCAGTGGACCAATAACATAGCTCCCCAGATCAACCATACACAGTGCCGGTGGACCAATAACATAGCTCCACAGATCAGCCATACACAGTGCCATTGTACCAATAACATAGCTCCCCAGATCAGCCATACATAATGCCGGTGGACCAATAACAATTAGCTCCCCAGATCAGCCATACACAGTGCCATTGTACCAATAACATAGCTCCCCAGATCAGCCATACACAGTGCCGGTGGACCAATACCATAGCTCCCCAGATCTCAGCCATACACAGTGCCACTGGACCAATAACATAGCTCCCCAGATCAGCCATACACAGTGCCAGTGGACCAATAACATAGCTCCCCAGATCAGCCATACACAGTGCCAGTGGACCAATAACATAGCTCCCCTCTCAGCCTTACACAGTGCCAGTGGACCAATAACATAGCTCCCCAGATCAGCCACACACAGTGCCAGTGGACCAATAACATAGCTCCACAGATCAGCCATACACAGTGCCAGTGGACCAATAACATAGCTCCCCAGATCAGCCATACACAGTGCCAGTGGACCAAAACATAGCTCCCCTCTCAGCCATACACAGTGCCAGTGGACCAATAACATAGCTCCCCAGATCTCACGGTCAGCCATACACAGCTCCCCAGATATCAACGTCAGCCATACACACCTCCCCAGATCTCACGGTCAGCCATACACAGCTCCCCAGATCTCAAGGTCAACCATACACAGCTCCCCAGATCTCACGGTTAGCCATTCACAGCTCCCCAGATCTCACGGTCAGTCAAACACAGCGCCCCAGTACTCACAGTCAGCGATACACAGCTCCCCAGATATCACGGTCAGCCATACACAGCTCCCCAGATCTCACAGTCAGCCATACACAGCTCCCCAGATCTCACAGTCAGCCATACACAGCTCCCCAGATCTCACGGTCAGCCATACACAGCTCCCCAGATCTCACGGTCAGCCATACACAGCTCCCCAGATCTCACGGTCAGCCATACACAGCTCCCCAGATCTCACGGTCAACCATAAACAGCTCCCCAGATCTCACGTTCAGTCATACACAGCTCCCCAGATCTCACGGTCAGCCATACACAGCTCCCCAGATCTCACGGTCAGCCATACACAGCTCCCCAGATCTCACGGTCAGCCATACACAGCTCCCCAGATCTCACGGTCAGCCATACACAGCTCCCTAGATCTCACGGTCAGCCATACACAGCTCCCCAGATCTCAAGGTCAGCCATACACAGCTCCCCAGATCTCACGGTCAGCCATACACAGCTCCCCAGATCTCACGGTCAGCCATACACAGCTCCCCGGATCTCACGGTCAGTCATACACAGCTCCCCAGATCTCAGCCATACACTTTCCCAGTTCATCCCTATTCTCAAGACCGGTGTCCTTGAGCAGGCGTTTGAGAAAAGTCCTTTATATCAGAATTAGAATTAGAATTATTTTCTTATTCTCAAAAAGCATGACTAACATAACATTGTTCCCAGCACCGCACAGAATCTGCTGGGTACTAGGGATGGATGGGTGGGCCTCCACTATAGCAGTGCTAGTGTAGCTTTGGCCCACCCACGTATTAATGAGAAATGGTGGATGGTAGGACAATAGAAAGGCGGAATACTGGTGGTGGTTCTGAAATTTAAAATAATACAAACCAAACCGAGTGTGGTGGGATCGAGGCGCGGCCCTTTGCCCTTAATTTTTTTTTATTTTATTTTGGTGGGTGTTTTTATTAGATATCAAGTAGAGATTTATTAATAAATATCAAACCCTCGACCGGTCCCTTATCTAGGACTGGTAAGGCGACGACACATCAAAGTAGTGAGACCTCCTGGCCCGTTCAGCGGACCTAACAATCTGCTGACAATCCCTCTCCATATATGAGGCAGATTTTGACCACCACTGGTGGCGACTTGTCGAAGTGGATGCCGCAGCCGCTGTTTATAGGTAGTGAACAAGCCACCTATGAGCTATGACAGTGCACCCTACGGGGCTCCCAGTTCTACCAGAACTCACACTGACTAGACCATTCTTGGTCGTAGGTGCTGTAGAACAAACCATGTTTACTCAATCAGCCAGCACAAGGGAACGAGACGATTCGGTCCGGATTCATGGATCACCTCCGCCATATGTGCGATAATAGAGTTATGCATCTGGGAAAAATCCCCAGCTAAATGAGTCGAAAACAAATCAGTCAAGACCACCACAGCTCACACCCGTATATTGTTATGGCTACAACATCTAAGTCTCAAACTGTATTATAAAACAAATTATAACCAAACTAACTACTACTCTAAAACTAAGGCATAAAAATACTGTACCAATCCAAAGCATGATAATATTAAGAATAGAGTAAGGAAGTACCATCTTAACACAAATTATGAATTTTTAATTAAATTAAATATAGTTGAAATCAAAGGCAGTTGATATAGTTTCCTTAACACTCCATATTCGATTTCTGATTACCCTTCATTACCAATAGATATACAACGACTCTTATCTGGCCATTCTGGTATGGAACCCATAGCATTCCACACAGCTAATCGACTAAGCAGCGAATCGAAAGTGGGTCTGTCTGACTCGAAAAAGGCGGTGCAATCTCGTATCAATGAGTAGATAGCCAGGGGGCAGTCAGATGGGCGAGGCAGTGTGGCGCCATTCCAAATCGCATCAACAAATGCCGTACCAGTAACACCCTTCAATGCAGGAAAGGGGATTTCACCATAAGAGTACATCTCCCAGATGGTCACCCCAAAGCTGTACATATCAGATGCAGGGGAAAACCGCCAGAATCTCAACGCCTCAGGTGAAGTCCAACGGAAGGGCAGAGCTTTCGACTCCTCCATCCGGTAGTAGTCTGAGTTATATACGTCACGACTCATCCCAAAGTCTGCTAGTTTCGCAGTGATGTCACCGATGGGTGTCCCATCTTGGTTAAGTCTCCGACAGCTGAGAAGGACATTGCGAGCAGCCACATCACGATGAACCAGATGGTTCGATGCTAGGTGTTGCAAACCCTCAGCCAAATCTACGGCAAACCCAACAAACTGGTTAGGACGATGGTCTGTGGTAGTTGCCTGATCTTTGAGATATTGGTGCAGATCACCTAGATTCATGTACTCTGTTAGCATTGCGACTGGTTTTTCCATTATATTGCGACACACCGCTAATGTTCTCACTATTTTACAGTGTTCCATTGAGACTGAGATGGCTAGCTCTCCCTCAAAATCCTGCAAAAGTCTTTCATTATCGATGCCACTTACTTTTGGTATTTTTACAGCGACTTTCAGTGGTAAGTCTGGCAATGACAGGTCCAGACCATAGACCTTGGCCAAGTAGACGTCTCCAAACTGCCCACTACCCAGCTTCTTGACATAACTGAAAAAAAAAATATAACACAATAAAATCCTGATTTTAAATTTGGTAGGTTACTCACTTTTTGTTACTCTAGAATGGAGCCATTCGAAGTGTTATGAGGAGTCTACCAGGTTGACATACTTTCACCATTCTTATTCATTATTGTTCTCTGTTCACTATGTTCTACGCATGTCCTTAGATCATCACAATGACGTTGGGGTGATGATAACACCACCTACCGGTACTGACTCCAGAAGTCGAGGAAATCCTTCCAAGTACCTAACTGATCTAGACTTTGCTGATGACTTAGGAGTACTCTCAGAATCACTAGAGGTAGCCCAACGGATCCTGCTACTAGTGTTGGTCTTTTTGTTAACTTTTTTTTCATTATTTATGTTAAGCAGGCCACAATCTTGACAGTTAACTTCGAAAGTCATCAGGAAATGTCTGATCGTAAGGCATGCTTGAGCATGTGGCCGACTTCTGTTACCTGGAATCATGGAGAGGACCTTCTGTACGACACATACAAAAGAATGCTACATCGGGTTCACTGTGTCAAGTAGAATGCACACATATCCAACGAGACACTACTGTATATAACAATAACATGTATCTGGTATAACGCTATATATATAATAGCTATATATATATATATATATATAACGTGTCTCTGGTCCCCCCAAGGTTGACACTTGAAAAAAGCCGTCTCCACTTTCGCCATGAGGACCAGCCTGTGCACAATCTTGCGCTTTGGCGCTTTGGCAGCCTCCTGGATAAAATAAGCATGGTGGACAGCCCATGACTTTCTTGAGACGCCTCTTAATTAAAGGACACTGGCATTGAAGATGCGGATAATCTCGCGTAGCTGGTGCCAGTGCAACTTTGGTGATAAACCAACATAGCTTTCTTAATGCACACTGCATTTGAGCATGCCAATTGCGGTGGTTGCAAAAATATTTTTGCTAAGCCAGCATAGCATTTCAATGTGCAGCTGCAATGCAGCACAGAATGGCACTGTGTACAATCCAACTATTCAGTGTTCATGGCCGACTTCAACCACTCGCTCCAATGAAAGGATAGTATATGTGTATTAACCATACTATCATTGCCACTATGATTAATTATACACACTAACTATAAATCTTGGCAGTACAGCCATAGAGAAATATGGGTGTAAAATTCATCGGATCCATGATAAATTATATAAATAATTAATTTTTTGAATAAAGTAGTTGAAAAAAATAAATTTTCAGTAAACTTTTATTGGGTACCTGATGGAATCCCAGTGAACTTCTGTCAACTGCGCTGATATTTCACGAGGAGTCTTTGGTGGCTGGTAGAACACGCTATGCACTCGCTCGATACGGGCGTTGTGCTTACGATAAATATATACCAGAATGGACACTAAGGCTAAAGTAACAGCAAACCCTGCAGTGCCTCCAAGTATAGAGCAGAGCAACTTATAGTTGGTTCGGTTTCGGAAAGGTGTTGCAACATTTTGGCTTGTTATTGTTACTGCTGCTTCTATAGGCGTAGGGAAAGTAGGTATGTTTATGCATTCCGGGTGGTCTTCGGATTCCAATTCCTCGTAATCATTGTTTTCGTTACCATAGTAGTCGTTGTCATTGCCATAATAGTCATCATCACAACCAGCAGTACCTAAGGACCACTCCCAGTATTCGTACTTACAGTGAATATCACGAATCATCCGACATGACTCCTTGCATAGCGGTCGAGGGGTCTCGAGTTGGGTGCATGGCCGGTACACGTCCATGCAGTACACGAATCGCGCATATGGTAGGCATTCAGGCACAATGTTGGGCGCCATATCGGTGTGCCATAGTCGCAATGCTTCCGTAATGCGATCTGCATTTTGGAGTTGCAACCCATGGAACGAGCTGAGGAGATGCAATGGCTGAAACTGAAGAACATCGGTGCACAGTGGGTCTACCGTGGCATTCACATCACAGTGCGACCAATACTGGGTGGAAGCAGAAACTGTCTCATTGCCAATAGTGACATGACATGTATAGGTACCTGTTACCCAGGACGTGTGTAACCTTACTTGCAGAGCGTACTTGATGATCAGTTTCGATCGAGTTTCCTTGTTAACCACTTTCATACGCTCTCCATTGTTGATTGGTTCCCCATAGCGTTGTGTCCAGTGGAATTCTGCCGTTTCATTCGCTTTCAGTTTTTCTCGTAAGGAACATGTTATTCGCACCGAACGTTCATCTAGACGTACTGGCTCAGATATATCGATGGCAAATAGATGAACAATCGGGGTTGAGAGATAAATGCTCAAATATATCAAATATAGTAGACGTAACATTAACAATGATAAAAATTGTTAATTATGTGCATAAAGGCAATACCATATACTGTAAAACTAATGTATATTTATAATATACTGTAGAACCTCGACCGAGAGAAAGCCGCCCCAATATTAGATTATTACAACAACATTTCCATTGGGTAAGAAAGTGGAGGAGAGCCAGCCCGACTCTTAATTTTTTACTTTATATTACGCGCTCAATTTTCACTCATCTCGTCATGAACCCAACATGTATGTAACCTTTTGTTAAATTTGTTGGCTATGCGTTTGCGGTTATTTGGGCGGAGTGTGGTAGGCCTACACTTTTCACACTTAAATATTTTGGTTGTGAAATGTTACAGGGCATAGCGATCTGAGATATTTCATTTATATTTTATTGTGAGAGGAAGAAGAACATACAACGTTATTTACTATGTAACAAAATAATTGTTTTCGGGTTTAACTTGGAAGCCTCCCCAAATAGTTGATATACAATTATATTTAAAATTATTTCCATGGTCATGGTCATTCACCCGTCTTTAGTTAGAAATTTGTTTGCATGAAAGACAGTTTAGTTTAGTATTTACTGATTTATTATCTCTTATCTGACTGGGGTAATAATAAAGGATAGGATAAATGGAAGCAAAGTGTGACAGTAACAAATATTTCCCCGTCACCCTAGCATGTCTTAAGTATATGATATATCAAAGGGGGAAGTTTGGATTCACTGCATAAATGCAGTTCACCAAACTTCCCCCGAATGCACACTGTAACTTCCCCCTTCCCCCAAATATCCACTGTTGAATTAATTTGAAGCGATATAATAAGTACAAAATTGTGCGAGTTTTTAATTGTGTGGTCCAATTGTTGTTTGATCTCTATTTATTGTTTTAAGTGCATTTAATATCACACTGGTTTTTAGAATATTATACTATACAACATTATGTTTTATTAATTTACCCAATCGAAGTCGAAGCCTCATAAGGGCCGGTTATTTGTACGCATATCCCCTAATGCGCTCAGTAAGGTTCAAACAACATATTAATATGAAAATAAAGTATCTGCAAAGAAAATAACCCAATACTATATAATTTGACCTTATTAAAAAATTTGCACTTTTGCACACTTATTTGTACAAATGCACTTTAGCAGATCGTAATGGTGGCTCTTATTTAACAAACTTATGTTTATCCTCTACCGATCTACGATGGTGTATGATCAAGTGTCAGTCGCTAAAAGTGTCAAAAATCCATTTTAATAAATCTGGATTTGCGATTTTGGACCATATTCATGGACATTTTAAGTCACTTTCTAGACATAAAAAGTTAAACAAATGTTACGATTATAGTTAGAAATCATTCCAAACTACATTTTAATCCAAAAAATAACATTCTACGATGAATAGAACTGGAAATAATAGTGTTTGAAATATCGAAAAAATGTTCACTATTTAAGTGCATTTTGCACTAAGTGCACATAAGTCTTTTCCCAAGTTTTATCCTATTTCACACACTACAATCTATTCTCTATCCAATGAAAAAAGTTTCAGATTAAACGGCCCTGTAGAACCGAAGTTATTTATGTTTAAAAATAGTCCTCGAAAATTTCAAATTCTCTTGGTCACATAGTCTAGTGGTTATCAATCACGTTAATGAAACCTAAGTTCGCGGGTTCGAAATCCAATATTGACCTGACCATTCTTAATTTTTTTGCAAAAAAAATTATTTTTATTTTTTCACTAAAATCGCTCTAACTTCGGTTCTGGTGGTCCAAATTCAATAAAATTGGTATATTCTTTGCCGTAATTTTTTTCTTAATCTTTTGAGAAGGGGTTATTTTTGGCCCCAAAAAAATTAAAAAAAAGGGCCAAAATAACGCGATATATTTCGACCCTTAAAATTCGTAATTTTAATTATATATGTTAAGATAAAAGATAGCGGAGTTAATTTGATACTTTTTACAGGTACTTTTGGCGCAATACGCTAAATTATAATGGAATAGCGATTTGTTAAAAAAAAAAATTTTTCGTCCCTTTTTATAAATATTATATTTCACACGATCGCCTGCCGCTCCAGTTTTATAATACCTCCGGCGCTGTGATTAACGCTGTTAGATAGATAATTTAACGCACTATAAGTCTGTGTAAACAAATCTCCCGTAAGTTAAGTAGTTTTCGAGCTAGACGATTTCCCGCGAAGCAAGTTTGAAGCGCGAAATTATAATTTTGGCCCTCATTTTTTTAATATCATCCTTGGAGCAAAACCGATAGCATATTTGAATTCCCCGTATGGATATTGACTGTATAGAATGTACCTTAACCAACTAAAGTTAAAAATAAAAAATTATTCGATAAAAACTACTTTACAAATTCTGGCCCTTTTTGGCCCCTATTGCCGACATATTTTTTGTACCCCCATTCGATAGGAACGTAGCCCCAATGGTCTTCTACGAGTTTCATAAAAGAATTAGTGGATTCCTACCCGCGTTGTCGAATTAAACATTTCGGAAATAAGTTTTCCAAAAAAGACGGACAAAAACGTACAAATTTACAGCCCCTTTTTCCACCCGAAATTTTAATAAATATCTTACCCCCATTCGATACGAAGGTAGTACCACTCTTCCCCTTTCCAACCGCGTTACTTTCGTCCCCGTACGATTAATATTAGCCGAGTTATAGCGGATCCCGCAAAGTCATTTTGTCCGTTTTTTCAACTTTGACGGACATTTTCGGAAAAAAGGCGTGGTAATCTTTTTTGAAAAAAAAAACGAATTCACTAATTAATCCCTTCTATCGTATCCCGGCGTCGGCTAAGCAATAACCTAGGGTTTTTTCGAGCCACTGTAGAGCGCCTTTCAAAAAAATTTTAAAATTGTCGAAAAAATGACGGTTTTTTGTCCGCCGTGTCCGTCGAAGGGTTAGATTTAATAATGTTAGAGTTGCTAATATCTTAGAATTCCGAGCCGCTCCCCTGGTGAGAAAATAAAAAAATTTGGTCAGTTCCTTCATCGAAAAGTCCCCCAGAATCCCAAGTTAACCTATATAGTTAGCGATGGCCTGCGGCTTTAGGAGCGGCCGCGGTATTCACCTCCCTCATAGCGGCCGCGGCGGTGTTGCGTCAAATGGAGAAATATTTATCCCACCAAGGTGGACCCAAAATGAAGTTATACTTAGAGAAAGACCACGAGGTAAAGGAAAAAGTGTGGAGGGGGGGGGGGGGGGGGGGGGGTATGCGTCGAATTACACGAGGGGAGACGAACTGGACTCGTTAATTTTATATTACTCGAAATTGTATGTAATATATTTTCGCTTCCAGTCTACACTTGTTCTATATACCGGTAACCCAGTAATATTAATATATACTACTCAGTCGTTTGTACATAATACGAAGCCTGTAAGTTATAGTCACCGAAACATTTCAGCTCGGAAATTATAATATATGAATCAAGGATGTCTCTCTTATGATCTACATAGAATAGATATGGTTATTGATACTGTTACATTGTGATAATGGATTCTAGGTTTCTTTCACTGGTAAATCCGTATAAAAGTTGAAGTAATAAAACTTAATTACAGAACCATAGTTCGAAGATCAGCATTTTTCATACCAGTCATTGCTTAGAAATTTTACAGGATAATATTGTTAATCTGACTTAAGTTGTTTAGGTTGAACAAAGTCTACATTGTAAACAACAGGTCCTCCAAAGAGTGTGTCTTTGGTATATTATATCATGAAGGGGGAAGTTAGATTCACTGCATAAATGCAGTTTATCTAACTTCCCCCAAATATCTACTGTTGAATAAAATTGAAGCCATATATTAAGTCCAAAGAGGTGCGAGTCTTTTAATAAATTGTGTGGTCCATTTGTTATCTGATCTCTACTATTTATTGTTTAAAGTTCATTTAAGATCACACTGGTTTTTAGAATATTACAACCTTATTTATTATTAATTTATACAATTGAACCCTTATAAGGACCGGTTATTTGTACACATACTCCTAATGCGCTCAGTAAGGTCCATACAACATATTAATATGAAAATAAATTATCTGCAACGAAAAGAACCCAATAATACACCATTTGACCTTATTAAAAAAAATTGCACATTTGCACACATATTTGCACAAGTGCACTTTAGCGGATCCTAAAGGTGGTTCCTATTTAACACACTTATGTCTATTCTCTACCGATCTACGATGGTGCATGATCAAGTGTCAGTCGCTAAAAGTGTCAAAAATCCAATTTAATAAATCGCGACATTTGCGATTTTGGACCATATTCATGGACATTTTAAGTCACTTTATAGACATAAAAAGATAAACAAATGTTAAGATTATAGTTAGAAATCACTCCAAACTACATTTTAACCCAAGTAATAACATTCTACGATGAATAGAACTGGAAATAATAGTGTTTGAAATATCGAAAAAATGTCCACTATTTAAGTGCATTTTGCACTAAGTGCACATGCGTCTTTTCCCAAGTTGTATCCTATTTCCCACACTACAATCTATCCTCTATCCAATGAAAAAAGATTCAGATCAAACGGCCCAATAGAACCGAAGTTATTGATGTTTAAAAATAGTCACTCGAAAATTTCAAATTATATTGGTCACGTAGTCTAGTGGTTATCAATCATGTTAATGAAACCTAAGTTCGTGGGTACGAAATCCAATATTGACCATTCTTATTTTTTTGTAAAAAATTTTTTTTTATTTTTTCACTAAAATCGCTCTAACTTCGGTTCTGATGGTCCAAATTCAATAAAATTTGTATATTCTTTGCCGTAATTTTTTTTTCTATCTTTTGAGAGGGGGTCATTTTTGGCCCCAAAAAAAAATGAAAAAAAGGGCCAAAATTACGCGATATTTTTCGACCCTTAAAATTCGTAATTTTAATTATAAATGTTAAGAAAAAAGATAGCGGAGTTAATTTGCTACATTTTACAGGTAGTTTTGGCGCAAAGAGCTAAACTATCATAGAGTAGCGATTTATTAAAAAAAAAAAAATTTTCGTCCCTTTTTTTAAATATTTTATTTCACACGATCGTCTGCCGCAGCAGTTGTATAAAAGCTAATGCGCTGTAACTAACGCTGTTAGATAGATAATTTAACGCACTATAAGTCTGTGTAAACAAATCTCCCGTAAGTTAAGTAGTTTTCGAGCTAGACGATTTCCCGCGAAGCAAGTTTGAAGGGCGAAATTTTATTTTTGGCCCTCATTTTTTTAATAGCGTCCGCGGAGCAAAACCGATAGCATATTTGAATTCCCCGTATCGATATTGACTGTATAAAATGTACCTTAACCAACTAAAGTGAAAAATAAAAAATTATTCGATAAAAACTATTTTACATATTCTTGCCCTCTTTGGCCCCTATTGTTGACATATTTTTTGTACCCCCACTCGATAGGAACGTAGCCCCAATGGTCTTCTACGAGTTTCAAAAAAGAATTAGTGGAATCCTACCCGCGTTGTCAAATTAAACATTTCGGAAATAAAATTTCGAAAAAAGACGGACAAAAACGTAGAAATTTACGGCCCCTTTTTTCCACCCGAAATTTTAATAAATATCTTACCCCCATTCGATACGAAGGTAGTACCACTCTTCCCCTTTCCAACCGCGTTACTTTCGTCCCCGTACGATTAATATTAGCCGAGTTATAGCGGATTCCGCAAAGTCATTTTGTCCGTTTTTTCAACTTTGACGGACAATAGACGGAAAACAAGCCCGGAGGCGGGGTATTCCAAGATGTGGAAACGTCTAATTTAGACCCCCTCTTTCGATTCTCGGTGTCTATGGATGCGTCAAATAGAGGTTTTTTAAGAGTCCTAGTGAAAAAAAGACAAAAAAACCAGAAAATTGTCCGTCATGTCCGTCAAAACGATAGATTCGCTAAAAGCTCTGAAGAATCTTATTTTTTTGGCATTACGCGTCCCCCCTCGAAAAATCGAGAAAATCGTACGGCTGGAAATAGGTCGAATGGGGGGGGAACACCGTTTTCGCAGTAACTACGCGTCCTCTATGTAGACTGCGTCCTTTAGAGGGGCGGCGAATTCACCTCACTCGACGCCGCCCTTACTGAATGTTTTTAAAAGATATTTCTTCCCACCAAGGTGGACCCAAAATGAAGTTATACTTAAAGAAAGACCACGAGGTAAAGGGAAAAGTGTGGAGGGGGGGGGGGGGGGGGGGGGTATGCGTCGAATTACACGAGGGGAGACGAACTGGACTCGTTAATTTTATATTACTCGAAATTGTATGTAATATATTTTCGCTCCCAGTCTACACTCGTTCTATATACCGGTAACCCATTAATATTAATATATACTACTCAGTCGTTTGTACATAATACGAAGCCTGTAAGTTATAGTCACCGAAACATTTCAGCTCGGAAATTATAATATATGAATCAAGGATGTCTCTCTTATGATCTACATAGAATAGATATGGTTATTGATACTGTTACATTGTGATAATGGATTCTAGGTTTCTTTCACTGGTAAATCCGTATAAAAGTTGAAGTAATAAAACTTAATTACAGAACCATAGTTCGAAGATCAGCATTTTTCATACCAGTCATTGCTTAGAAATTTTACAGGATAATATTGTTAATCTGACTTAAGTTGTTTAGGTTGAACAAAGTCTACATAGTAAACAACAGGTCCTCCAAAGAGTGTGTCTTTGGTATATTATATCATGAAGGGGGAAGTTAGATTCACTGCATAAATGCAGTTTATCTAACTTCCCCCAAATATCTACTGTTGAATAAAATTGAAGCCATATATTAAGTCCAAAGAGGTGCGAGTCTTTTAATAAATTGTGTGGTCCATTTGTTATCTGATCTCTACTATTTATTGTTTAAAGTTCATTTAAGATCACACTGGTTTTTAGAATATTACAACCTTATTTATTATTAATTTATACAATTGAACCCTTATAAGGACCGGTTATTTGTACACATACTCCTAATGCGCTCAGTAAGGTCCATACAACATATTAATATGAAAATAAATTATCTGCAACGAAAAGAACCCAATAATACACCATTTGACCTTATTAAAAAAAATTGCACATTTGCACACATATTTGCACAAGTGCACTTTAGCGGATCCTAAAGGTGGTTCCTATTTAACACACTTATGTCTATTCTCTACCGATCTACGATGGTGCATGATCAAGTGTCAGTCGCTAAAAGTGTCAAAAATCCAATTTAATAAATCGCGACATTTGCGATTTTGGACCATATTCATGGACATTTTAAGTCACTTTATAGACATAAAAAGATAAACAAATGTTAAGATTATAGTTAGAAATCACTCCAAACTACATTTTAACCCAAGTAATAACATTCTACGATGAATAGAACTGGAAATAATAGTGTTTGAAATATCGAAAAAATGTCCACTATTTAAGTGCATTTTGCACTAAGTGCACATGCGTCTTTTCCCAAGTTGTATCCTATTTCCCACACTACAATCTATCCTCTATCCAATGAAAAAAGATTCAGATCAAACGGCCCAATAGAACCGAAGTTATTGATGTTTAAAAATAGTCACTCGAAAATTTCAAATTATATTGGTCACGTAGTCTAGTGGTTATCAATCATGTTAATGAAACCTAAGTTCGTGGGTACGAAATCCAATATTGACCATTCTTATTTTTTTGTAAAAAAATTTTTTTTATTTTTTCACTAAAATCGCTCTAACTTCGGTTCTGATGGTCCAAATTCAATAAAATTTGTATATTCTTTGCCGTAATTTTTTTTTCTATCTTTTGAGAGGGGGTCATTTTTGGCCCCAAAAAAAAATGAAAAAAAGGGCCAAAATTACGCGATATTTTTCGACCCTTAAAATTCGTAATTTTAATTATAAATGTTAAGAAAAAAGATAGCGGAGTTAATTTGCTACATTTTACAGGTAGTTTTGGCGCAAAGAGCTAAACTATCATAGAGTAGCGATTTATTAAAAAAAAAAAAATTTTCGTCCCTTTTTTTAAATATTTTATTTCACACGATCGTCTGCCGCAGCAGTTGTATAAAAGCTAATGCGCTGTAACTAACGCTGTTAGATAGATAATTTAACGCACTATAAGTCTGTGTAAACAAATCTCCCGTAAGTTAAGTAGTTTTCGAGCTAGACGATTTCCCGCGAAGCAAGTTTGAAGGGCGAAATTTTATTTTTGGCCCTCATTTTTTTAATAGCGTCCGCGGAGCAAAACCGATAGCATATTTGAATTCCCCGTATCGATATTGACTGTATAAAATGTACCTTAACCAACTAAAGTGAAAAATAAAAAATTATTCGATAAAAACTATTTTACATATTCTTGCCCTCTTTGGCCCCTATTGTTGACATATTTTTTGTACCCCCACTCGATAGGAACGTAGCCCCAATGGTCTTCTACGAGTTTCAAAAAAGAATTAGTGGAATCCTACCCGCGTTGTCAAATTAAACATTTCGGAAATAAAATTTCGAAAAAAGACGGACAAAAACGTAGAAATTTACGGCCCCTTTTTTCCACCCGAAATTTTAATAAATATCTTACCCCCATTCGATACGAAGGTAGTACCACTCTTCCCCTTTCCAACCGCGTTACTTTCGTCCCCGTACGATTAATATTAGCCGAGTTATAGCGGATTCCGCAAAGTCA